>JBBMOY010162232.1:0-12387 GCA_037951405.1 Platydemus manokwari | reverse complement strand
GTGTCATTTCAAATTGTCTGTTGAAATGTTGTATTTATATAATTGAGTGAGAGACATTTAGTTAGTTAGCTCTTATACATTTTAGAATGTCTATGTGCACCTGAAATCATTCACAATTATTTGCGTTGCTTCCTGTAAATGAATAATAAAAAAACAAACGATTTATTCGTCATTAGTACTGGAAGTATGAGAACTGGAAATATGTCACTTAAGCTTGCTCTGGGAGGATTCTATGGCCAGAGGTGTTATATACATAGATCATTGCCTAGATCACTGTCAGACGTGGATTAACAATTTCAATTGTGGATTTATCGATAGAGAAACGTGTGATCGATTGTTTCAAAGATATTGTTTTCCAATAGGTGAGCCTTTAGTTTCATTTTACAAAGATTTCAGGAACATTTATCCCAATGCAAAAGTAATTCTTACAACAAGAGAAAGCAATTCCTGGGTTTCAAGTGTCAAACATACAACTATTCTATTTTTCTATTCTATTCGATTCTATTTTTGATTAACTCGAAAACTCATGATTAGAAATTTTCAAATAATCATCATCAATACATTTCCAAGTGATGAATATGTTTGACAGAGTACCTGTGCCACAAATTTCTTTCTCGTATTCACAATTTATCCATGTTTTAATTTTTTTTGTCTAAGCATCAAATGTAGCTTGACTTTCCTTTAATTCTATGATGTAATGTTTAAGTGCTACTACATTTTCTAATGTCTTATTCCACACTTGGTATTCTGAACCTTTACAATAACTTCCTGAACCTCTCCATCCCTCCGGTCCTATTGTTTGTCTTATTATACATTTCCCTAATGTTTTTGCATGTCCTTGTGATGAGTAATATGTTCCATTCTCAAATGCTTGCTTACATTTTTCCTTTGTAGGTATCTCCGCCATTGGTGCCCATTCCAGTTCTCATACTGTTGTATATGCTTCTGATGACCATGAGCAGTGAAATGTTAACTCCTGATACATTATTTTACACTCTTTAGCTTTGTCGAACAGAAATTTGGATTCATAGTATACATACATTTCCTTAGCTATTGATTTTGTTAAATCAATATCTGGGCATTTATCAATGTCTAGTAATGAATCTTTTCCACAATCATATCCATTAATTCTCGCATCACCTCCTTCTATTATTCCTACTAGATACATTGTTATTAACGTTTGAAATATGGTGGCAAATTTGGATTTTTGCTTATGGTGTTTCTCTAATGATTCGTCTTGTTTTTTCATTTTCAGTCATTTTTCTAACATTGTTTGAATTAATTTAGGCCATTCTTGATGTTGGTTAATTTCGCTGTCATATCCATTTGATATTAATGCCGCTCCTTCTTCTCTATCTATTATTTTATTATTCATTAAAATAGTTGTTGTTTGCAAAGTCGTAATTATCCATTCTAGTGTTTTCTTCTCATTTATTATATTAATTACGTCCTTAGCGGTTTTTTATCAGGTATTTTATTGCTTATTCAGTTTATTTCTTCTCAATAATTACTTATACAATGCTCTAATGTCTTTATTTGCAATTTTTCATTTTTATATAAAACACTGGGTTCGCCACCAAATGCTTGTAGATACTGTTTAATTTTTTCCTTTCCGTAAATATCATATGGAACTTGTGGTATGTATCCATAATTATCTTTCGGTTGGTATTCAGGTAGGAAAATCGGTTGTTGATGTATATGTTCTTCGCCATATATTATTTCTTCATCTAACTTCTTTTCTTCTTCCTCGTTATTTTGTGATTCAGGTGTGATCAGATTTATTTCCTTTCGATATGAGTACACTACTTTTTTAATTTCTATGTGCTTTAGTTTGTTGTTATTTTGACATCCGAAAAATGGATCGTGATACTGTCCTTGTAAACATCCCATACAATTCCCTAATTCATTCTGTTGTTTCCTTATTTGCTTATTCTCTTTATACGTTTCATGAAGTCTTTTCCTGATGTTTCAGTGACTTCTGTGTTTTTAACCTACTTTTTCTTCTTTTTCTTCTTTGACGTTTCTTTCTTATCATCATTACTTTTATTATCTCCACTTATTTCTTCATCTACTATTTCATCCAGGTCGACTGACCATTGTCTGTCAATTTTTCTCTCTTTGGTTTTTCTTCTACATTTTACCATTCTTATCTTTTTTGACTCCGCATATCTTTCAAATATTTTGGTAATCACTATTACTTCTATTGTATTTATTTCATCGTCTTTCAAGATGTCATTTAATTTTTCCCAACCGACTTTCCTTTTCTTATTTTGGTAAATGATCATATTTGATGTATCTCATTCAACTCTATTTGTTGCTTGCCATATGATTATTTTTTTGAAATGTTTAACTTGTGCCTCTTTTGGAATCATCTTATATTCAGTTGTTTTACATGAACATGCGCTCTTTTCCATTTCAAAATTAACTATGAATTTTGTTTCCTCGCATATTGGACTAATAATTATTTCATTTGGTTGTTCTTCATTCAATGAATATTGCCAAAGATCCTTTTCGTTATCCATTATTATCCAAACTCCTTCCAATTCCTTTTCTATTTCATAGTCATGGTCGTAAAGTAGTTGGACTATTTGATATTATATTTATTGTTACTTTGTTTATTTCATATTCCATGAAAAAATCTTTTAAATTGTCTTCTTTCATTATCTTTTATATTATTCCATCCTATTTCTTATAAATGACAATGTCGAAACTGGTAATCATCATCCAGTATCCTCCAGATTTCTTCTTTCTTTCCCTTATGTTCATATTTATGTTCTATTTTATTGGTATACTTTATCATCTCACTATTTATTTTTCTTAGGGTATTTTTGTTTGATTTCTTATCCATTTCTTAAAACCACTTAATTCACGCATTTGCACCTTTTTTTTCTCTTCTTTTCTTCCTCTTATTTTCACTTTTAAGTGATATACCAATGCTTCCAGTAACCATATTGGTAACGTAATTGGTAACTTATCTTCCATACCCGTTATTCTTTCATCCCATGTTCTCATGACTGCTATTAATTTATTTTCCTTATTCGCACTTATTTGGTAATATTCCAGTAGTTAGACATTATCTATAAATATACCCTTTGTTATTAATTCTAATGTTACTCCCAGTAATGTTTCCTTTTTCCTTATTAACATTCACACGTTTATACTATATGTCATTTTCCTAGTTCCCTCTCTTCTGAATTGCTAGATTATATCTATTTCATATTTTAGGTATTCTACTGTTGCTGTTTCTTTTACTTTCACTATTTCGATTAACTTAGTGCCTATCCCATCTATTATTTTAACTTCTGTTTCTATTCTATTTTATTGCTTAAATTCCCCTTCACAAGTTATCATATTTATTTCATATTGATCCCAAAGAATTGATTATGTTCTGTAATTAAGTTTTTCTGACTCGAACTTTATTTCTATTGACTTTATTTCATCATCTTTGAATATATGCCTTAATTTAACCTTACCGCTATTTGTTCTTGATTATGATAGATTATTATCTTTACATTATTCTATTCTGTTTGGTCTACATATTGTTCTTGTAATGCCTCTTACTTTCTTTATTGTCCAATGTTTGAATATTAATTCGTTTGTCTTAACCATATCGGGGCAATTATTGGGTTCTCTATCTATCTTTACCATGTAGTGTGTTAATTCCTCTTTTAATGGTGTTATTACTATTTCATTTTTGTCTCTTTCTCTTAATAAATATAACTAGAATTGCATTTCGTTATCCAAAATTTCCCATTTTTCTCACTTGATTTCTCTTCTTAAGCTATATTTTATTTTCAATTCTTTGGGTGTTTCTTTCTTCCATCTTTCTACATATTTATCCGGTGGTTGTTTGCTTACCCTTTTTCTAAACCATTGTTTTGGCGTACTCTCACTAATTCTATACCTTATCTTTTTCTCCATGTCATGTATTTCCTTTCCTATTGTTATTTCTAACTCATAAACTGGATTTTCTTGTAGTTTTACTGGTTCTCTTGTCCATTCACTAATATATTTTCCCCTATTTCTTTTTCTTGTTATAAATCCTTATGGCCTCATTATAGTCGTAAATCTATTCTATTTACCCTTATCTATCAGATAGAAACCTAGATGTTCTTTATACATGAATACTCCATCTGTCATTAATTTTAATGTCTTTCCTATTGTCTCTATTTCTATGTTGTTATGTATTTTTCCTGCTAACATTCCTGCCTTGTTTTCACTATACTTCCTTTCATCTATGCCATATGGCCAGATTCTATTTATTTCACTACTTAGTATCTCTATTGATGCGTTTGTACTTATCCTAACTTACTTTTTAATTTCTTCTCAATATTTGCCTATTATTTTAATTTCTATTTTAGTTTTTTCTTCATCTGCCATTCTTTTCCTACTCCATTCTAATCCTATTGTTGTTGCTACTATCGATAGTTGACAGTCTTTTCTCTTCCATCTCTTCTTATCATGTTTAATTGCTTAATTCCCTTTCCTGAATCTTATCATTTCAGGTTAATTCTGGTGTGTTTGATATGTTTGTCATTCCACCTTTTATGGTTGCTTGTGGATGCAATGCTTTTACAAATTGTTCTTCTGTTTTTACCATGTTTGGCATATCCCTTATTTTTATTGGTTCATTGTTTTTATCATCAAAATAATCCCCTAAGCATTTCCATCCTAACATTCTTTTACTTCCTTTCATTATTTTATCTTTTCCCCCTTCTTATTTAATACCTCGGACCAATCTAATATTATTAGCTCTTTTTATAATTGAATTGATGTTGCCAGTGGAAATATTTCCTCCTTTACTATTCTTTTTCCCATATTATCGTATATTATAAACTAAAATTTTCACATTTTCTCTTCAAATTTATTCATTATTATCTCAGGCTTAAATATTTCTTTTTCCATGAGTATGTTGCGCGACTCATTTTTCCATAGTTCAAAGTTCTTTCCTTGCTCATTTTCTTTTATTAATTTGTCCAATTTATAGATTTTTACTTGCATTTTTCTTAATTTGTTCCTTATCATGTATGTTTGTCCTATCAAGCAATATCTGCTATCCCACTTTGCTGGGTATCCTTGATATTAATTTATGAACATCCATGATAGAACTTCAGCTGCCCATCTATCGGCATTCATTTTCATCATTCCTTCATTTATTAATTTATCCTCCATTTTTAACCTTGAACATAACGAAACAAATGTTTTTTCCATTGCATAATTTTCCTTACTTCGTCGTTTTTCTATTTTCCCTATTTTGAAGTGCCTTTTCAACTATTGTTGCTGTATTTGGACTTAGAAATTTGGATTATGATATTTGCATTATGATTTTAAATTTTTCCTTTTCACTTGTATCATTTTGATTTTTTAACCAATTTAACCTTATCATTACTATTTTGTCTATAATCTATAATACCTATAATCTATTATCATTGACCATTCCATTCAATGTGATACCATACATTTGCGATAATGTATTTATGTTGTGTCTTTTTTTGTCTTATATCATATTCTTCTCATAGGATGTCACAAAACGAGTTATATTGACATGATTCGAAGTGAATGGAAAGATGAGCCATCAGATGAACCAGATAATCTATCTGAAGAGCAAAATGAGCTAATTAGAGAAACTTGTATTGTATCAGAAAAAGGAGAGAAAATGAATAAAATTAAGAAGGATTTAAAGCAAAGAAGAGACAGAACCAGAAGAAGTTTAAATGCAAGAAGAAACAAAATTAGAAGAAACTCAAGACGAATTCGTCCAATCATATGGAGAAGGAGATTATGAACAATTAATTCCACCTGTCAGAAAACCATCGGAATTCACTGAGCCAATCACCTAACCAAAGAAGGATAGAAGAATCGAGACAAGACATCCAGGACCAGGGAAACTAAGAAAAGATCAAATTGCAAGGCATACGCTAAGTGCCACTACAAGTGGAAAAATTAAAGCGAGAGCTTAAGTGAAAGAAGCACGAAATTTGATAGAGCCCATGCAGAGGACATGTTAGAGAACGTGTTGAAATTTCTACATCTGGAATTAACCTCATCAACAGATTTTCAAGATCTATTGGATAATGAGTTATAAAAAAAACTGAGGACCAAATTGGTTAGTGTAGAAGCTCGAATTTGACACATCATATCAGATGAAAAAGTGGATGACGAAGTGATTATTAGAAGCTTTGCTCAAGGAATAATGGGACGCGGGAAACCTCAAATAGCTATAGCCGTCATGATACGAAAGCTATATGAAGTAACTACAAAGCATCAATAGAAATACCAAGAAACTCTAGGAAAAATTGGCACGTTGTTGGAAAAATATATCGAGTCAAGGACTGATCAAAGAAAAGGGCAAACCCAAACCATCTAAAATAAGAGAAGCACCAAACATAGAATTGAGAGCACAGATGTCTATGATATTGTTAATAATAATCATGGTAATGAGTTTATTTAATAGGACAGGAATCACGACCATACGAGCATTTGATTGCCACAAACCTCAGCTACAAAATATATATTCGAGAGTGGATTTGGAGGTAAACACGACAAAATTGATATACCTGTTACATAAAGAAACTGGCTATAGAATTAGAATGCAGAGTAAAGAAAGCTAATTTAGAATAGTATTGTGGATATCACAGTCATGCATCAATAGTCTCTGCCAAAGTGATACCCAGAGCCATAGAAGTTCCTCCAACAGCTTGTAACTTTGCCTTTACCACAAAGAAGTTAAGAATTGATGAGAAAACAACTCTCACAGTAGAAAAAGGTGTAATAAGTACATAAATCCTAATTGAAGGAGGAGAAATTTACGGTGATGGTCTATGTACTGGACTAACGGTCAATAGAGGGAAATATTATGTCAATAACACAGTTACTATTTATGATTATGAAACCGAGTTAATAGAAGTTAAAGAAGTTTTCGATGAGGAATCAGGAGCGATGTTATCATTTCCAAACTGTTTCAACAGACAAGCAACTTTAGTATATGAGGTACGGCCAATGGAATGTCACTTAGCTTATATAAGCTCAGCTAAATATTCGTGGAAGAGTTAGTGTTCCGGTATGGAGCACCAATTAAGATGTTGACAGATAGAGGAAAGGATTTCATGAGCAATATAATTGCGGGGATCTGTAAATTATTCCACGTAGTGAAATTGAATACCTTGCCAAAGCGAAAGTCTATTTTGGAAGATATAAACAAAAAGTTACATATACTAGCCTAAGATTGCCACGCGTCTACTGGTTTGAAATAGAAGTGTCACATAAAGATCAACGTACGCGGAAGACAAAACAAAGATATGAAAAACACGGTGTAAACGAGCACCGGTGAGAATATTTGTGACAAAGGATAATATAACCTGGATGTGAAATCCGAAAAGTAATTATACAGCACAAATTCAAATGGAATGAATGGTGATAGTGCTGGACGAAAAGCACACAAGGCATGATATGACACTGGACAAAGCCAAGACAAGCTTACATATGGTATAATTGGTGGAGTAAGGAGTTGTCAAAATTTTTGGTAGAAGAATATGAAGAAGTATAAATAATAATTCCGGGATTTAACTTCAAACCCATTCAGAAAATACCGCCGCCATTACCTACGACTGCGACAATGAAACCTACGACAACCAGAGACTGGCAGTCATTCAGGAGAGGGATAAAAGCCATGATTTATCAAAGAAACCAAAGGAAAATAGGGAATAAAGTGATTATGGAGTCGGTTTTTCAGATTCCCTTACTCATTTGAAGAGAATGGGTACCGGACCAGGAAGTCAAAACGAATCAAAACAGGACAAGAGATCTTTAAGATCTGTAGAACAATCGATGATAATAGGATTTGCAATGACAACCATTGTAATGCGGATAGTAAAATTAACGTTAGCAACAAGAATGTTAGTCAGCTACCAAAAATTAGCATCCAGATACAAACAGAACAAGAAGAACCCATGGTACTCAATGTTAGAAATATAGCACATAGTGTATCTACTATATAAAGTAAATTGTTTGGTTTCTTTTGCAAAAAGAGTATCAATCGATATTAATAATTATTTATATTTTAGAATGAGCAATAAACCCACACCAGTAGCAGGATTACCTAGAATTCACAAGAAAACCCTAACCCAGATAGAAGCAATTTCGAAAAGAAAAGGAATGTCAGTAAAGAAGACAGTTAAACCCCGAATCTTTTATGACCGAATAGAAGCCTTCATGAATGTCAATCATTGCCTCAAGGAGAAAGCGCGATAAAACCGAAGAATGTAAAAGGATTGATAGAAGATCAAAAAGAGGTCAAGATAGACAATGTTCTCACAGCAATTGAAGTTGAAGAGGGGTTGGAAAACGATAGTTATTCCATATGCAACAGTGAAAATCGAAGGATCCAGTGAGGACCTCAGAAAGATAGCGATTAGAAACAGATATTTCGGTTAGGCTATTTAGCCTATTTCTGAAACAGTACCGGAGAGGAACGCCGTATTAAAAGGAAGAAGATATGACGGCTGAATTGATAGCAAAACGACATTGAATTATAATTCTGATTGTGATTTTGATTATGATTTTGATGGTGAATTAATAAATGTATTTTGTTATTTATTTTATCGTTTTGAATAAGGCGAATAAGGAGTCTATAATGTAAAAGTATTAAAATTAAAATGAAAGTAAATAGTTAATGAGCAAAGTTAAATTAAAAGATAAAGAAAATAAATTTATTAAAATAAATAATAAAGTAGAAAAATAATGTTAATGTTAAATTATTAGTAAGAAAAATAATTATTAAATAAAGATTTGAATAAATAAAGAATTTAAAATTATTTTTAGAAAATTATATATTTGTTTTAGTGTTGTTAAAATAATGAAATAGCAGACAATTTTCCAGAAAGGAAAATATCGATTAATATCTGTTGATATTAATCTAAATGTAGGGGTTGACTGCACATGTCAACTCAGGGAAAGAGAAATGTGCTGCAAGTGGTGCAAGCACAATTGTAGCATATAAATGCTGACTTGCGTTGAACAACTCAATTGCAAAAAGGTAGGAAAAGAAATCGTCAGCAAAGAATTTTTTTGAAAAGAAGCTATTAGATATTAGAATATTTTGCAAGGAGGACATCGAAATAGTAGGAGAATTTCCGAGAAACTATTGGAATAAAGTAATCATTGGAATATTGAAACCAGAAATCAGGTTATTGTTTGATATTTTATTGCATTGTATTTATTAGAATATTCGTGGATAGTGAATTCCGAATATTATTATCGCAGAGTAAAGTAGAAAATCATTGTATTAGGATATTCGGGGTAGTGAACTTCGAATATCAGTATTGTAACAGTAGGTATTAGTGTAGAGCGCCCGTAATTTAACTACGTTCGCGAGTACGTAATTTAGGCCAGGAGTAGCTCCTCGGCCAGTATCTCAGCATTGTGAGAACTTTATTAAGAGTTAAGCCCGTGTTAAACTGCTTTGTACATTTTGATATGAATATAACTTAGTGAAGTGACGACTATCTTTTGGAGTCAGATAGGAAATTATTAAAGAAAGTTACGAACCTTTGTTACGTCTAGCGTAAAGCGAACCCAACATAAATAAACATCAAAATCATAAAACATTGCCATTAGGCTGTAACTGAACTCTTGACATAATAATTACTATCGTCAACTAGTTATCCTACGACGGAAATATTATTATTCAAGACAAGTGACAGGAAATATAAATATTAAACCACCAACCTAAAACGAGAGCTATAAACAACAGAAGAATTATTCTAAAATGCAAATATATTCTAAATTAAAGATTGTACTTAGCATACAAATGTTCCAGTATCGAAACGTATCGACTAAATTAAATTAACTATTACAATTTTAATTTTATTAGTTTAAATTATTTCTTAAAATTTATATTGTGTATAAATTTAAAGCTACATCACTAAAACATTCTAGCTTTAATCTAATTGAACTAGAATATATCTAAGGACTAAAATCTTAAAACAATGGAAGGATATTATATCAGTCGTTACGGCACCATTAGACCAAGAGTTATATAAAATCAATAGAGTTATACCTACATTAAACTGGTAATAAAAAAAACCCAAACCGGATCATTTGCTTAAATTGTTCCCATTGTAATAATAATTATACTTTAGATAAATCAATTTTATTTATTTTATTCCAGATTTATAAAATAGTTACACATCCAATTAATAATATACATACACCTTTTGAAGACAAGTGTACTAATCAAATATTATCAATAAAATGCAAACCAGAGCTCAACTTATCTATTAACAGGGCCTGAATACTTACATGATTTCTCACATAATTTTCAATTTGTTTTGATTCAAGTAATACTAAATCTATAAACCTAGTAAACCAAATATCCGAAAAACTAAAAAAAGCTATAAAATTATTATTATTAAATTTCAATTTACAAACTTATTAAATGTCAAAGGTTAAAATCATTAAGTTAAAATTGCAATACAAAGTACCGAAATGATTAAAATTTTAAAATTACATTTTATCAATGGGCACAAAGTGTCTAAAGTCAGCAACTATATAAGCTGACAACACACGAATTAAAATGTTAGAAAGCTCAACGGATATTGAATACAAGTCAAATTAGTCGAAGCAAAATTATATAAAGGAAAGTTCAACAAAAAATAATCTAGAATACATTTATTAAATATGTATTTTATTATTTGTTCTGGTTCCTGACTTTGTGTCCTAAGAGTTTTCGATAGTAAGTATTGAGGATTATATTATGTGTAACAAATTATCCAAAGGTCTATTTTGGTTTTAAAAATTATAATTGAGCGATAAGTGCAATAAGACTGGATAAGTATTTATCTAAATTATAACAAATAATAAGACTTGAATTATAAAAGAACATAAAAAGATTTTTGGAAATACCCATTGCATAAAAACTTATTTTATTGGAAATCAAAAGCGGGCTGAAAGGACAAGTGGCTAGAATTTGATTTATTAGTACAAAAATTAACATTAAATTAAAAATTAAATATCGATTTTAATGTGGCTACGTAAGTTCGAATTGTAAAAAGAAAAACACTTATTCTTGCTGGATTATTAGTCCAGGTATATCACAGCCTATCAACCCACACTGTTTAATTCATAATAATTTTAAACATACAAATGAATCATCAATCCTTAAAATTTTCTAAAATTCACGCAACCATGGTGATTTAGTTTGTTGCTATGGTGAAAGCACTGATAGCGCTGATTCACCTTGGAAAAATAATCACAACGGGAAAAAAATAAATTACCACATTAACGACGAAATTAACCGAAAATTAGTAATTGCTCCCACAAAAATCTGGGTATATAAACGTTGGCCAAAATTTAAACAGTGCACAAAAATTTAATTACGACAGTCGATATTGGGATTATTCACCTAACGTATTCAGGAGAAATTAATCAATTCGATATTGTTATTTATTCACTATAAAATATGTTCGCTGTTAATTGACTTTGTCCAATGTTTGATCATAGAATTTTCTGTTTTTGCGATTCAAACAGATTGAATAAATTTGTGCCTTTAATCGTGATTATCTGGTTCGGTATCCATCTTTCTCATTTTCCTCTGTTGATAGTCCTTAAAGTTATTTTTCTTTTATAATATTCCAGTGGTTTCAATGGTGCATGGTGGTCAATTAAATTTGAATACAATAGAATTTCCCATTTCTTTAGAAAGGATAAAGAAATTTAAAATTCAAAATTATATAGAATTCAATGTGTTTGAAATTGATAAAGATCAAAATGTGTTCCCATTATTTTATTTTTATTAAAATCCTCGAGGTTGTAATGTATTATTGTTTGAAAAACATTATGTACTATGTATAAATATGAACATATTTGCGAAAAATGGACATAGTCAATTTATGTGCCTAAGACGTTTGAATAAATATTATTCTGAAAATAAATTTAAAAATTACATTGATCAATGCGAAGTATTAGGTAAGAGTAATACTAAATATTTATTTAAGCAAAAAACTTTATCAGTAAGAATATATGTAAAAAGTATACTATTGAGTGAAGAAGATGAATTAAATTTTCCAGAATCTTTAACTTGTCAATATTGTGATATTCATTTTACAGAAGAAACAGGAAAAGTAAGAAATCATGATCATTATAATGGGAAATATAGAGGTGCTTCTTGTAATAATTGTAATTTAAATCATAAATCTATTAGAAATTTCTTTATTCCATGTTATACTCATAACGGAAGTAATTATGATTTTCATCTTTTTTTAAATGATATCATGAAACTAAATTCACAGTATAGTATTAAAAAAATAATAACAAATACAGATGAAAAATATATTTCTTTCCACTATAAAAACATTAGATTCTTAGATTCATTGAGATTGGTAGGACCTT
>JBBMOY010161121.1:0-12391 GCA_037951405.1 Platydemus manokwari | reverse complement strand
TTAATAAATTAAAATATCGATTTCTAAGCCGATCCGCTTATCATCATATAAGTCGTGGTCGTCGAGGCGAACAATAACAAATAACAATATAAGGTTTTATTGCTACCTGAGGGTCATAAACGGACTCAGAGTACTGATTAAGTCTTAGAATCGATTATTATAAAAGAAAAGGGTAAAAGTTAAAACAAGAATAAAAGAGAGTGACCCCTAAACGCAACAATTTAATTAATAAATTTTGACTCTCGCAGATTATGGTTTGGGAGTGGTCCATTCGAATTTGACAAAACTGCCTTGTAAATACGGATTTTAAGTTTATAGATTTTAAAATATAAATTTCAACTCGATTTCTTTACTCTTCACACCTTGCTATTTACGCCTTGTTTATGCAAAATACAAAATTGCCAGAGATGTTCCAATTTCTTCCTGTGAAGCTTCCTCAATTGGTTAACTCTTTTTTTAGAAAATAATATCGTAGGCAGTTTTTCGCAGGCTTATCTTCAGGATTTTATTTTTTCCAGTCAAGATTTTTATGAGCGAAATTTTATGATTTTTGATGCCTATTTATACTATGTTAGAAGTGTATAATCTGATTTAGAAATCAAAAATATTTTTATTTCTCCACTTTAAAATTAAAATTATTTTATTTTTTCAAAAATTTAATTCTATAAATTTTTATTTAATTCTATTTTTGGGCATTTTTAGAAATTCCAAAGAATTAATTTTGGAATTTCTATATATTATTAGCACACCAAAACAAATTTCAAATTTTATATGAGTTAATTTTTATTTCTGTTATTATTATATTAAGCGCGCTATTTATTATTTTTGTTGTCCGATTTTATTGTTACTTTATTTTTAAGTTTATTTTTAATAAAAATTTCCATTAATTTGAAATTGTAATTTTTAATAAGATACATTATATATCAAATACGATATACATTTATAATCAAGGAAAGATTTGAGAAATAGAATAAAACAAGACAAAGATTATAGACAAAATAAATCAAATCACAAAATGTAAATATTTTTATTTCGAGTCTTTCGTCATCTGGTATTACCGGCTCTGTTTTGACTTTGTCCTGTAGTTCTCTCCGGCAGACCTCCTTGAGCTTATCCTCTAGATCAGGAGTCTCCAAAGTACGGCCCGCCAAGCTTACTATGAAACACACGAACATTATGACAAAATTAAGTGTTACACATATTTATGATAATTGCGGTATTTTTAATGATGTTTCAGGATAATTAATAAAAAATATTTTGGCTAATTTGAGTTTTTTGTAAACCTATCATAGTTTTGGCCCTCCAAAATTTAAAAAATCAGCAATGTGGCCCTTTACTGAAAAGGTTTGGAGACCCCTGCTCTAGATAAACCACTCCATCCCAGTTTCCCTCTTCATCTCACTCTATTCTCTCGTTGTTATTTGAAGTCCTTTGGGGTGTTTGAGGCACTTTTCTAACAAATCTCTAAATATAGATAATCTTTAAATCTCCAATATTCTTCCTGAAAGAACACTGAAAACAAAATCTTCATTGTTTAATGAACTTAGCTGTTACGATTTTTAAATTTTCATGCCCCAATGATTTTTTTGATATAAATACAAAATCCAGGAGTTAATATTGCACTACTTTTATAAAACTAGTCTTTTATAAGTCTTAATAGTGTTTTGCAAGTCATTATTCAACCTTTCGATAAATCCACAACTTTAAGTAAATAGCCTTGGTACCATGTGCTTAAATTTTTGCCTACAATTGCACGACGAAGTGGTAGTTTACCACACCATATCACGGATTTAAGTAGCCTTTGTTTTCAGCAATCATAAAACCTTACTTCAATAATTTTTTTTCGTTGCCGAAGAAATAAAAATCCCGTTCTCAGAACCGATATTTAACCATTGAGCCAGTACTTTGTTCTCAATGAGAAACTTTTGTGCACTGACATCTTCCCTTTGTGTGCGCAGACATTTTACAACTGTGCGCACCTTACAGGGAACATTGACATCACTATCAATGGGAGTTTTACCAATGGCATAATTTGTGATTCTTATTCCATAAATAGCCAACATTTTTCATAATAAAATTTAATCGTTAAATTAACACCAATACAAATTGACAATTAAATAAAACAATAAAAATTACACTTGAGTTTTAATACTACTATATACAACTACAATTTTCGAATCAAACACACGGTTAATAAATTCCAAAACCAATCATCATTGAGATTTTTGAGGTAAAGCTCGGTAATAATAAATATAACGTCTTAAATATAGATTAGAACTTTTTTTGAGAGACACACCCAATCCTCATAAATGATCCATAACCAACTCAACATTTACTATGATATCCAAACAAATATGCAATATTCGATTCCAATCTGATTTCAAACCCAAAATATGTGATATCAGCCAAAATCTAATTCCTAACGTTAAACTCAAACAAATTGAATACATTTCCAATAGCCATTAAACTCAAATTGATATTTATTGAACTGTTTAGAGCATTTGTTTTGCTTGTGAATGATGTGATGTGATTATATTTTGTAAATAGTTATCTTGAAAATGACCTTATAAGTTATTGATGAGTATAATTTTTTAAATTGAAAATTTTATTATCTCAAAGAGTCGACAAAGATTGAATAAAGATAATTAAAATATTGATAAATATTAAAATTAAATTAAAAAAATAACTAATTATAAAATAAATGATCGAATTAATAAAAATAATTATATAGAATAGAATAATAATAAAATAGCAAATAAATGAAAAGAATGAAATAATTTTTTATCAGATTTATGACCAAATAAAACTAGTAACAAGACATTAAAATGGTAAAAAAAGAAAATGTTGTGCAATTTATGAACAAATAAAAATAGTTACTACACAATAAATAAAAAATCAAAGATAAAAGGAGACATGATAAGCCATAACATCTGTTAAAGATAGTATACAAGAATAGTTCAGTTGACAGCATTCGCCCAATAAAAAATACTTATGTGTACAGGAGCTGGAGATTCAGGCATGTTTCGGGAATGAGTAAACTTTTAATTTACATTTCATTGCATTATCGTAATTTTTATTTTAAAACAATAACTAATTCAATTAACCTTTTATTAATAACAATATTCGTCACCTCCATTTGGTTTTAGCAGCAATCTATTGTTATCTAGATTTTCAATAATATTTATTTTTTATTACCTAAAAATGATCTTTTTATTTAATCATCTCCGAATAGTTAAATTGCTGGTTTAATCTTAGATTAAAATGAAAAGTTGTTAATTTAATTTTGATCATTTCTCTTTCTAATATCATTTTTAGCTACTTGGTAAACAATTGCTGTTTTTTTCACAGATTTAAAATTGTGATACAAATTGTGATAATATTCGTTTAAAAATTATTTTATACTTCTTTAATTTTACAATTATTTATTTATCTGATTTTTACCACTGATTTATTTAATTTCTAGATTGAACTGTGAATTATACATATATAAAATAGATTATTTCTTTCATAAAAATATTTTTTCATTAATATTTTATCAAAGTGTACAACATAAAGTATTTGAGAAAAACAATAAAGCTATTCAAAAAGACTTTGGATTAAATTAAACTCAGATAAAAAATTAAATAAGCTTTACATAAAAAACAGTTAATATTTTATATTCACAGCTTGGGTGGTCTTATTCGTAGAGCTTTGTAACGCATCTACCCCAGAATTCCTTTTTCATTTCCATCCGGTTATTGGCATTTATATACAGTTAATTTTTACACGGTGGCTTTTTACAAAACTAGATACAAAACTCAAAGGAATCATTACATTGGAAAAGAGTAATGTTTCATTGTATTTTCAGGGAAAAATAAAATTCAGAAAAAAAAAATAAATTTTATAAATCTTTTTCTCTTTTGATACTGAATAACATCAAATCATTTATTGATTTGTGATGAAAAGTAAATTTTATTCAAGAATTGATGAAAATGAGCTATTTAATTAAACGAAAATAGGAACCCATTAGCTAATGATAAAATTTTCATCAAAATAGTTCATATTTCCTAAGAATTTATGGAATTCTTTGAAGCCATCTCAGGATATCAACGAAAGCCTTTGAGGAGTCTAATTCCTATAAACGACATTGGTGAATAGAAAGGCTTCTATTCGTTTTATTGAGAGTGAAGAATATAGAGAGTTGAATAAATATTTACGCGTATTCATTCTATTGATCAAATGTAATTCAGCTCCGAAATACATTTTGTCAAGAATCTCAGCAATAGGACAACATTTTCACAATTACCAAAATCCAAAAGGTACTTTTAAAGAGCACGCAAAAATCTGACAAATTCAAAATTTTCTAAATATGAATTAAGAACTGCCTTCTCATTGCGAAAACATTGCTTTACATTTAAGTTTTATTTTGACAAATAAAAATGAGTTTGAGCTGTGTAATCCAAATTCATGGTTCTAATAAAGTAATTTAGTCAGTATGACAAAATCTGTAATTACTATTTGCAATAAAGACCTATACAAAGATTTACAGTTTTAGTTTTGTTGCGTTTGGTTTTTATTATTTTTGCTATGCAATGAAATCCAAAATGAATCCCAAAAGACATACCACCTTATTCGACCGTCTTGGGCATTGTCTACAAGCACTGGGCTACGACACCAATATCGACATCACTGCACCAGAATCCAGTACCAAAATCAGACTAGATCTTATTATTAGTAACAAGATTAAGCGCCAAGCTCTTATCCTGGACCTGAAATTACCTTTCAACAAATTCGACAACTTTGAAAGGCATCGACATTTGAATTATGAAAAATATCGGAATATGGTGACTGAAATCGGAAAGAAAACTCGATACGATACCAGTCTGGACATAATCTGCATTGAAGTCTTTGAGACTCGAATAATAACAAAATCCTGTCATTAATCGGCCTGGACAGATCACATTAATATACGACTTCTTCATAACCGCTTCACTGAGGGATGCCTTCTCAACGTACGAAGTTCATACCGATTTAAGAAAAATAAAAAACCTGTAATGGACGCTAGCTTTTCGATAAATAACAAATCTTTGAAAACCAACGTCGACTAAGAAATGTTAATAAGAAATTAATCAAATCTATATCAAAAAACCTCGAAGAAGATGAAGATTTGAACCAATCAAAGAAAAATTTATTATTATTATAAGACGGCGTTAATCCTTGTGCCACCGCGTCGTGAAGACACTTATGTTTATGCTTAAATAAATTTTAGTTTGTTAGATAATGCTATCTGTTTAATCAGACTCACAGGTGTACTAAGTTTGTTAATGGCTTTTGTTTCGCTTCACACCTGATATACAGTTTAAAGACAATGAGAGTAGCAATAGTAGCAATGATTTATGTTCACATTGAATATCTAATTCATTCTGAGTAAATATGCCTCTACTGGTTTATTTGTACTACTCAAAATGAAATGATATTCAATTATTACTAGTGTATAACAGGAATGAAATGAAAAATTACTACAATGACTACTTTTATCAATTACTACAAATAAGAAGTCGAGGTTGAATAACTAAAAATATATTGGTAATAAAAACAACATCAATAAAATAGCAATAGTTACACAGATACACTTTTGAGCAACACTTGATTTTCCATCAGCAATTCCAGAAGAAGAAATCGATGCAATTGCTCATCGCTATTATTGTAGCTTGATCGTTTCTAAAATTTGTCCTAGTAAGAAACTAATTCTTACTGTATCGGAAATTCCAGTATAAATTGGGCATACAACCTCTCTACCAATTTCTGGTAAAGATATCTTCTCTCGAATACACAGAATATTTTTTTATTTGAACTGTCTTCTCTGTGTTAGTGGTCTCCTTGTAATAGACCACTGCCATTGTCTGTATGTGTTTATTTGACACTGTGATTCATCCATTGCCGAGAAATAATTTCTCAGATCATTGTTTTTATTGTGAGCTATTTTTATGCATTTGAATAGTGTAAGGAAATTTTTTTATCGGCATGATTATTTACATACGAAAGATTTTATTTATTCGGCTGGTATTTCTGCTGCTACTAGAATTTTAATAGAAATTTATTTCAGTAATGAATTTTATTTTAAAGGGTTAATTTTTTATTATGTTGGGGTTTTGACATTGTCAGGTGTCAAAAATGACAAATATGTGCATGTAAAATTTTTTAGTAAGCTGTGTTGGCCGCTACTATTTTAAAAACCACACATTGAAAACGAACTGAAAAGTCAAGACACCAAAAATATAAATATTTAAACAAATAAATTTAATTTTATATAAATATGATTTTATATTAAATTATAATTAAATTTGAATTAAAAATTTAATTCATTTAAAATATCTCTCAATCTACTCGAAACTTTTAGTATTGTAATTATTTATTATATTTTTATCTTAAATTTGACCGATATTTATTATTATGCGAAAAATACTAGAAAGCATTAGTAAATACAGTTTATTAAAATGATATTTATTAAGTGGCATATTAGATATTTATAATAACTATCATATATAAATATTTAATTATCAAAATAATATAATTAA
Source organism: Platydemus manokwari (assembly GCA_037951405.1). NCBI lineage: Eukaryota > Metazoa > Platyhelminthes > Tricladida > Geoplanidae > Platydemus > Platydemus manokwari. The sequence continues at coordinate 5,834 of JBBMOY010161121.1, read as the reverse complement.
CAATATCTAAATAATTCCATTAAAGAAAAACCTATTAAAATTTCGTATACCACAAATTTATCCATAAAATAATGTAAGAGATAACTCAAAATATATTATCGTGCGATAGGATCAGGAAATAAATTTTCACTTATTATCGTGCACAAAAAATATTATAAGTGAATAAAATATTTGGCTTATTGAATATAACAGCAGAGAATTTCTTTCTGCTATAATTAATTTAATCGCAGAGAATTTTTTTCCACGAAAATAAATTCCAAACGAAAACAAAAATTCATGACATTAAACAGATATAGTAAAGAATTTCTACTAGTGACACACCCCAGCCTAATAAGGCACCATTCGCAGTTATTGTAGGCACAATTTTCTTATATGTAGTTGGACATTATTTGTAATTAAACACTTCATTCTGTGTCGGAGATCAAAATTCCAGATATTCCCAGCATTTTTACTGGAAGACCTATCAGTTAAATACATTTGTATAAGCTGCTGATCAATACTATACGCTGTTTTATCTCAAATTATCGAGCTTTGCCTCAAGCAATCGAAAGGTAATCGGTTTTGCTCCAATAATGTGAAGTTTATTAACCGCGAGCTTTATTCAAAAATTGTTATGGTCGTCATAATATTCAGTATATATTGTGACAATAAAATCGGCTTGTAATTTTTATTTTATTATTTCATTTAGTAGTCAATTTGTTTCGTTGTTATTTAGTAATAATCTGCTTTGATTTTTGATTAAACGGGAATCATAGATTATCATTAAAATTGGTGTCAGAGAGTTTAGCAATCAAGAGAAACTGAGACTGATTGTTAATATTCATCACTATTGATCATCACTATTTTTCATAAGGTATAGTCGTAAGAGGTGAAGAATAAAATAACAAAAAGGTTCATTACACCTGTAGCTTTATTCAAGAACTCATTGAGACTGATTAAAACAATAATGATATCAAGTAGGAATAAAATTGATATTAATAAAATTATAGTGGCCGAAAGTAACAAATATCCCAAAATATCTCTGGAATTAGCAGTAATCAATTTGCTTCTATTAAAAATGCTAACACTAAAGATAATAGACTTCCTTATTATTCTACATTATTTTATTATTCTACATTATTATTATTATTATTATCACTATTGTTATTATTAATTGATTCAATACATTTGCACATCAATTCAAATTAATATTGTCAGATTAAATTTCTTTTCAAAAATAAACATCTTTCCATACTTGTCTGCATCTGTGAAATCCCAACGAGTTTAATCTAAAAATAATCAGTAAAAAAAATGATTAAAAATATGCAAAAATTCGAAAAATTATTAACCTTGGATAGTTTTGATGTAGATACAACCTTTTCTTAATTGGGCTTCCTCTTGCTGATATATATTTTGGAGTCAGGCATTCCTCATTCTGACAAGAGCCTTCAATTTTACAAATGTGCATTTATAATCGAAACTATAATTTTATTTCTGGACAGCTATTACAATTATGCATTGGAATTCGTTTTTTCACTAATAATCGTCAACAAATTCATTGTCTAACCATTCATCTAATCTTGTAACTAATTATTGTCATAATCTTGTCATAAAACACAGCACGACATCTCTAAACACATCGATACAATTTAATAATTGATAATCTGCTGTTATAAACATAATAAAATGTTCAAGCTGTTATTTTTTTAATTGTTTATTATCCAAATCCCAGTGGTTTAAATAATTATTGATTAAAAACGCTCTCATTCATTAACGAAATATTTTATTTTATCCTCTCATTGATTATCAGTTTATAACTAATTTTTGACTTAACTCGATTCACATCACTATTTGTCCTGGAAATGTTGAGATGATATTAAGTGAGTACAAAAGTATTTATAAATATATTTTTAATGTCTGCAAATACGAAGTTAAGTAATTCCATTTATAAAAGTTTGAAAAATATTTCATTAAATCAAGTAATATTTTTGATTTCTAATGGAATCAAATCGAAATAAGCGAAAAATATTTGAATGGAATGGATTAGGATAAACTCATAAATAAATAAGCAAACACTAAATGATGTATTACATATTGTCGTTTAATAACAAGTCACCAATAAAATACAAACAAATTTCCAAACAATAATGCACCAAAATGATTGAAATGAATCACGAAAATAGTTCCACAAAGCACTATAAATGGATTAATAATGAATTCAATGGGAATCGATTAAAAAAATTCATCTTCATCTTGAAAATTTCCAATATTTGAATCCTGTAGTAAAGCATTTTCATTTGATAAATCATCACCATAGTAATCGTTATAATTGTCATCCCAAAACTTGGAAAATAATGAATCCATTTCTTTTTCAGTATTTTTCATATCAGAAATCATTTCTTTTATGATCTTATTTTCTCCTGGCATTATTGCAGCAGCATCTGGAATTTCTAAAATCACATAATATGATTTAATTAGGAAATTTTCTGCTCAATTATTAATGAAATACATCAGATCACGTTACCATATCAACAAAAAAATAATAATTAGAAAATTTTCGAATTTTTCTTAATTGAAAATACATTAAAAATTACTAACTCAATGAGCCCATAAAATCATTCCATTTGAAATTTGGCCAACCGGGAGTGTAACAAAATTGATTATCTTTATCATAGATTTGATCGTTTTCCTCTTTATATACCCAATAATAAATGTAAAAATTACACATTTCGTCTTTTCGTGTGGGTCTAGAGATTATTTTATTACATTAAATAATAAATAATAATTATTATTATCTATTTACCCAATTTTTACTAAATTATCATTTTTATTCTCCATAATACAACGTGCTGCCTATAAAATAATAATCGAACAATGTCATATTAAAATAAAAAATTCTAAATCACCAATGTATCTCCGGGTTGTATGATGAGCTCTCTCTCCATTGGATAAAATAACTAAAATAATACATTTTAAAAGATTCGAAAGTGTTCAAAAATGTTCATCAAAATTATTCCTTTTATAATTTACTGAAACGATATTTTATTAAATTTCGAAATGATTATTTATAAAATTATAAATGCATCAAATAAATCAATCATAAATTCCAACAATTTATTTCATTTAGTTTTACAGTCACGAAACAATGTATCAATTTCCGAATTTTATTAATTATTGCTTTAAACATCAATATTGATTTAATATTATTATTATTATCATTATTATTATTATTATTATTATTTTTCTAGTGTGTTTGCGAAATAAAATTTTCATTTATTTTTTAAAAATAATTATGTATTTGTACAAATCTAGTTGAAAACAGAAATTCCTAACCAATATTTAATAATTATCGAATGTTTCATCAACTATAAACGGATGATATCTTACTATTCCTTATATAACAAGAGAAAATGAACTGAATAATCTCAGAAATCTATATTTCTATGAAATAGTTTGAGAAATTGTAGAATTTTATGAAAGATTTCAAAAGAACGCGTTAATATTCCAATACATGGCAAATATAAGCACCATGAATTTGAATAAATATATTATAAATTTTCAAAATATTATTAATTTTTATGGAATCGTATAAATATAGCCTAATAAATTTAGATCAGCTGAAGAATCTGCCTCCTGAACAAGTCTCAGTGGGGAGATTTTTCAATTGCTTCAAGTTGAAGTGGAGATTCTTCAAATGCACATATTTAATAAATTTATTGTCTTTTAAACATCTGCTTATATTATATCTTCTTTGTTTTAATTTAATTAATTTTAAATACTCTTTAATTTTTAGGCATGGATCGAAATACTTTTCAATATGTACTTCTTCCTCTTTTATGTGAAGATACTGTACCCGTTAACAGCTTATTAAAAAAAACCACAATGGAGATCATCCAGGAATTTGCAAAGTCTTAAATTTAGTCACAGAACAGTTAATTGTTCTGAGAACTTTGTTAATCCAATAAACGGACTTCATACACAGCATGTTGATTCTTATTGGAACACGCACAAGGCTCAAATAAAGAATATGCGTGGGTGTCGAAGAGAATTTTTGGTTAATATTTGACTTATATTGATTAATTTTTGTATTAATGTTGGGATGGAGATTATTCAATTGATCTAAAAATTTTATAATTGAAATAAAATAACAAATATAACTTGCAATGGGTTTAAACTCAAAAATTAAGCTACGCTGGGGAAAAATTAGTTATTTTCAGCGAATACTGAATATAAACAGAAAAAGAATCGAAGTGCATCCGACTTGGCAGTTTTGAGAGGTTTTATAGATATATAATTTAAAAATGTATTTTTATCTAAAATAAAATTATGCATAAATAAGACTGTTAGATTGTCACAAACAACAAAAATCTAAATCAATAATTTGAATTCATTATTTTTCATACCTGCTCAATTTGTGGTGATTTCTTCCCAATTTCTTTCCATTTTTTATTGTGTATAATATAGCCTGATACGAGTTTGCCTGTTATCAATAAATAATTTCATTCCCTTCTTAAAATAAAGGAATTTTTCATAACGCCTACCTAATTTGTGAGTGTGTACTCGAAAAGCGAATGGATGAATACGCACTTTTCCTGTATAACTACATGCAGCTTCCATAAAAACTAACGATATGAGAGGTTAAATCAAAAGAAATATATTAATGGTTAATTAATAAATTCATATAAAGTAAATTAAAAATAACAAACCTGTCGAATGTCCCGGTATGGATCCACCTGTAGACAATACATACAGACCAGCTAGTTTTTTCGTTCTGAATAATATTAAAATAGTAACATATTAGCATATACACGAAATTTCAAGCTATAAATTGTCAGACGATAAGGTAATCAACAATTTCATGAAAAAATTTTAAGTTAAGCTCCATTATATGAATTAAATATTAAAAATTATAGTTTAAAGATAATTGGTCAGCAATTACCGAGAAATACTGGTTAGATCTGAAATAGAAAACAAAACAAAACATAACAGTGGACAAAAGTGTTTCAATGACCAAAAAATGGCTGGTAGATCGATCGGTTTAATGAAAACTTTTATTGTTTCATGATTAAGAAAAATCAATAATGTGAACTAAAATCGCAAAATTAAAACTTGATCATTTAACTTGAATAAATTTATTTCGCATATTGATAGGCAAAATATATACCATATAAAAACGGAGAACTTCGAGTTAAAAAATTGAAATATAGCTAAAAAAATCTTCATTCGCAATTTATTTTAATTTTTACTTAAAATTGACTTAAAATACTTTCTAAATTTTTACATCATTTTCACAATCACCTGCCAGAACTTAATATCAACTATATTTCTGGGACGGTGGTAGATTGTTTGTTAGAAAATATATGATCAATCAGAATATTTTCTCAAGCTAAATATCTTTATTCTTCGCATTTTTAAGACCTTGTGTTCATATCATGTGCAATTTATTCACATTTCAAAGAACTGCTTGGAAAAATAATATTTATGCGATAAAATCCCAAGTCATCTACAGTTTTTGAAATTTAATGGTTGGATTAAATACTTCTGTGATCTCTTAACAATATCGTTTATTATTTTAAAATTTCCTTACAACCTTTAGCGTTATTTAGTGCATTTCTAAAAATCTGTATCGATACACAATGAATAATGCTGGTAGCAATATCAGTTAATATTTTATATTTTTATTTAAATCATAATTAAATTTAAAAATACATTTTTCTTGATTTTTATTAACAGAGAACATATTTATAAATAAATACAGAAACAATCAAATTTGTTATATCAATTTTTATTAAATCACCCCCAATATAGTAACATTTGCTATTCTATCAATTTACGTTTTGAAATCTTTTGGATTA
>JBBMOY010160010.1:0-12392 GCA_037951405.1 Platydemus manokwari | reverse complement strand
TTATCATTATTATTAATAGATAAATTATTATTTACATTATTATTATTACTAAATTTATAATTTTAATTAGTATTATTATTACTTGATTTATTTTTATTATTTATCATTATCATCAATGGATGTATTATTATTATTATTATTGATTTCTTATTATTATTTAACATTATTATTATCAATAGATTTATTATTATAAACAATTTCTTAAATGTTTATTAATGATATTATCATTTATAATTATAATTGCCACTATTTCGAGTTTTATTATTTATTATTATTACACTGTTTCCTATATGAGGCCAAATAAAAATCAAAAGATCGTCACCAATTAAAATATTTGTTTATATCAGGAGTTTTTATTATCATTTCACTAAATCACAAGAGTAAAATCAACTTCCATTGAATATTGTTTATTAATTCAGACCTTAACATTAAAGGCAATAATCGAAGGCTGCTACTAACGCTTAGTAATTTGAATTTGGATTCCTTTACGCTCTTAGAGTTTTCTTATTAACCACTGTTACTCCATTTAACACTTAAGTGAGAAATATTTTTGCAATACTTTTTACTGCTTAACTTGGCATTCGAGACTAATTGTGAAAACAGATGATTTATATTGAAAAAATATTAATATGGAAATACAAGTACACTCTGCTACTGCACTCTGATGTGAACTATTGTGAGTATTGTATTGAGTTAATATAGGTCCAAATTAGTTTGTATTCAATCGATTATAATGATTATTAAAGGATTGATAATTCCAAGAGATAGTTCACTAACATGTTAGTTTTGCAATCCATTCATCCCTCATCAATATCAGAACGGACTTTGAATACATTGTTTAATAACTTGCTGATTGGTTTATTCGAACTCACTTTCACACCACTCAACTTCACTTCCATTCATCACAAAGCCCTTTTTCTGTTATTGTATTTCCATTTCGATTTCATTTTAGCATATCATTCATTATTATCAATTAATATGATAAATTTCATTATTATAATAAGTATTATTTTATTTTTTAATATAATTATTATTGATTTTAATTTTTATAATTATCTATGTTTTCATAAAGATAAATATATAAATAATTAAAATATGTGGCTAATGATCAACCCGGTGCTTTTCAAAATGATCGGATAATTTTCTTAATGTCAAACAATTACCCTAACCCAATATTTAAGTCCTGGAAGAATTTTCCTAACTTGGCTAAAATATATTAAATAACTATTACAACGAGTCGATTTACATATCGCCAAGATGTATCAATATATTAATGTGCAATCTTGCATTAAAAAGACCCAGCCGTAAAAATATTCAAATGTGTCTGACTAAGTGGCTTGACAGCATTATGGGAAAAATGACAATGGGGAACTTTTGAGTCATTATCGATGAAAATATAATTAGAGTTCGAATAAAATTTTAAAAATTTCATATTCTTTGATTGACAAATAAAAATCTACACCTGGTCGGGATAACAATTTCTTCTTCAAATGATTTCGATAAACAAATTCCTCAATAAAGAAATTCTTTGTTAATAATTTTAATTTTGTGCTCAATTCTCGTTTAAATGTAATAAATGCGTGTGAATACCTGAGTGCTTGGTATTTGTACATTTTTCGCACTTCTTCGTCCCTGACTTGCGTCATTTTATGTTGCTATTTTTAAATAATCGTATTGTGGCAGTTACTATTTTTAGTTACATAAGATGTTTATTGCTAACCTATTTGTATTAATAATGTAGTTACTAATTTTATTCTCTTGTTTTTCTCTCTAGGAGTTGACATGATTTAATGAAGATATCATTATTAGAAATGAAAATTCAAATAAAATATTTTGTTTGTTTTAATTATAATATTTTTTATAATTATTTTAATTTCATTACTTTTTTATTTTTATTTTTATTTGATTTTTTAAAATATTTTTATTCTTGGAAATATTTATTTTCCAATCGATTTAAAATTTCTTCCTTTTACGTTTTCGAATTTCTATATTATAATTAATTTTTTATCTTTATTATTTTTAATCTTTTTATTGATTGGCATTATGTATTCTTAAACCCATGTCCTACATGTTTATTCGTTAATCTTGTTTTATATATCTTCCCTTAATTACACTTCATTGTGTTCGGCATAGCTGGACCTCAAAAAATTGTTATTATAAATTTTATTACTATCATTCAATATTATTATTATCGCTATTATTTCTATTGACAATATTATCATTTGAAAAACCATAGAATAATCATGTTTCTGCTTAGTTACCATTGTCGCGGATGACGATTCTAAAATGTTTTCCTGGACTCCTACAATCGGTCCTAATCCAGCTACTTTTGATTTAAATCTTCGACTTCGATACACACCTCAATATATTAGGTTGGCGTTTGTTAATATTTTCAACATAAACGATATTGATTATTTTATCAAAATTTAATTGGTTCTTTTATAATTATAGATATTCATCTACATTCTGGTATTCACTGAAATTTGCCTGGCTCCAATATTTGTCGATATTGTTCATTTCTTATTTATTTTTCGATAGAGCTAGATTCTATTTATTCAGTCGAAGGTTGTTGTCCACCACTGTTATTCATCCCCAACCGACAAAGATAGTTAATGATGCCGTTCAATAAATGTGTAAAATCATTGAAAATACCGATTTTTGACTATTTTTTATCGTGCAGCGTAAATATTCATAATTATAGATTTATCGATTTGATTATTATTTAATATCGGTGACAAAAAATTTCGTGGAAATTTTCTAATATGTTTTGACTGCGGATAATAGTTATTATTCAATATCTATTTCATTCTGGCATCAATAAGATTGATTTTTTTTCACTAAACTTATGTGCAGGTCAGCGGAATCAGTAAAAGTACGAATCTGCATTAGCTACAGGTAATTTCAGATAATCCCGACTACAGGTCCGTAAAATTGTCTTCAGCGAGTTCCTTAACACATTTACGGTATTTCAAATGACAACAATAGTTGTATCACTGACGTATGAAAATATTGATGAAATAAACAGTAATAAAGTAAATTGGATGACATGGTAAATAAATATAACAGCCTTATTGTGTAATGCTGCAAGACACGATTAGAAATTATCAAAATCGATTACACAAATAATAAAGAAACTCTAGAGGATACGATAATGGATACATTTCATGAAATCATTAGTTGACAAATGAATGATATTCCTAACGAAATGCATCATCCTGAATTTTTCATTTAAAGTTCCTGAAAAAACCTAGTAACAAAATAACTAAATTTTAATATTTTTTTTAGAATTAGCTTTTATTGAAATCAAAATTAAGAGGAAAAATAAAAGGAAAAAATTCAAATAATCTTAAAATGAATTATTTAAAAAACGTAATAAATATTTCATAAAACTTCTCAATGACTAATTTTAATGATTTTCAAAATTTAAATGAGGTAGTTTTCACTAACAAAAATTTTAAAAAGACTTCCAGTATTTTATAGTCAATTTTTTGAACTTTAATGGCTGTTGACGAGACCTAATGACCTGTGTTTTGAATTATATATTATTAGTTGTAAATAATATCAACTAAATAATTAGTTAAATTTTAGAAAGTAGATCAGTAGATCTTATTAACTACACCAATAATCGTACACTTCTAAAAAAATATAATGGACTGCAATTTTGATATTGTTGTACTGTCGGGATAATACCCACGCATCCTGCAAGCCTCATAATATAATATAGTACATAATAAGAATAAATAATAATAATAATAAAACCACATTAAGCAAATAAACCCACATTAATTAAAATGTAAGCGTGTTGGCGGCATTATATTAGTAATAACCATAAAATTTTTGGAAAAATGATTATTAATCCATGTTGCCATGGCAATTATAAGCATAGTCATAGAAATTCAAATTTCCATGACAATTGTGGATATTGCCAAGGGAATTAACAAATTAAATATAAAATTAATCATGCGCATGGAAACATCGATCTCTAACTCACGGTATCTCATCTAATAATATTGTAAATTATCGATTGAAAAATCGTGGATTTATTATTAATTAATCAACAAATAACCCAAACAAACAGGTTTCCATCAGTACCAATAAATAATGAGCACACAGAAAAACCTCTACACCAATCCTGCTGCGTAGTTAAACAGTATTTTCGAAATAAATTCAGGAAGTAAATCAACATATTCAGATAGAAAATACTAGGAAAATAAGTAAATGATTATATATAAATAAAATGCATACAGTTAATAAAAGTCTAAAATTACATAAAAATATATTTCTTCATGAAAAAAATAACAACGCCGTGATGTCTACACTGATCGAGTTCAAGTTGTGGTGAGATTGATGAGATACTGAATTATACCATAGAATCTGCAATGAATGAATCATGTGGATAAGATAATTTACTTTCAAAATTATCTAGAGATCACGAAAATTTGAATGGACATTATTGTTGTGATCGTGGAATTGATATTAGTGTTGCAAATATTTCTGACATTTCAAGGAGATCGAGCCTAATGATTTATTAATACACAAATATCTGTTTCTCAGAATCTGAAATACGTAAATATTTTAAAAAATATTTATGTAAACATATGAAGATATAAAAAGTGTAAGAATAAAGGGTTAAATTAATAAAAATGTAGCCAGAATAAAAGGTAATATTAATTAATATTACGATAAATGATAAATAAAACAAAATAATTCCCGGGAATAATTTGATGTCGATAGGAAAAGCATGCATGGAAAAATGAGATCGTTCTATTTTTGGAAGGAAAGTTGGATGTTATCTAGAAAATGGAAATTACTGAAGAACTCCCCAGTTATTTAGAGGCTATTTCAATGTGAAAAGAGAGAACTAATTCATTCAGTGGGTTAAAGTAATAAATAGAAGCTAATAGAAACTACAGGAAAGAATTTAAAAAGTAGAAAGGACATTCTTGCAAAAAGAAGTCACGTAAACGAGATTCAAAGTGAAGGATAAAATATTCATAGTTTGGTAAGTTTTTGTTTTTAGACAGGTTGTCATTTTTGGCCTATATTCGTATTGTCATCTAAAAAGTAAAAACTGAAATTATGTTGAACATTTTTAATTCCGTTAAACTTTGTGATTGCAATATTAATTCAATAAGTAAATTCAACACCATTTTTGGTAAAATTATATAATTCTTTCATTTTTAAAACCTTTGTTGGCTGAAAATCGCACAAATATTGAACAAAGAATTTTTTGATTTCACAATTTATATTGTGTTTATAAAATCGTGAATTCCAAGCTGGAATAATTAAATATTACACATAAATTATATTATAATGAGAGTATTAACCAGTGCACAATTAAGATATGAATGAAATAACTGTTGAGTAAAAATGAAATATTGCCCATATTTTAGAACTTGAAACATTTGAATACCCACACAACCATGTATGCATGGCAACCAACCAATCGCAACCTACTTAATTGTAAAACTCTAATTCGAAAAATGGACATAACTACAGAGTAATATACATATAGGGATTGACCAATTTCGAGTACAGAAAATCAATAAATTCAATTGAAAATTTGGAAATCAAATAGAAATGTAATATAAATATGATACGAAAAATTGCACATAAATCTCAAGAATAAATACCGACGTAAAGATGTCCAGCTACCAGTTGGAAACCAAGTTTTGTGTTGTCGTTTCATATTGATTTATGTAGTTTTTTAATCATTTTGGGTACGCACCGATTAGCACATTTTTCTGAAATACAGATTGCAACCTTCGTTTCTTTCAAACACCGGCAGAACGAATAATAAAAGATTAAAAATAAAAAATTAGTTAAGCTGAAAATTTCAAATCCAATTTAATAAAGAAGATTACAAAAAGCAGAAACAACGCGTGAGTAAATACATAAAATTATTTAAAATAATTAAATTAGAATTAAAAAGAAGTCCTGAAATTAAAATAATTATAAAAAATATCTGAAATTAAAATAAGCAAAAAATTAATATAAATTTTTTTTTACTTTTATAATTGCTTTATAAATACCGATCGCACTAAAGTCAAATCCACATTGTTTTGAGAAAAACTATTGTGCATTATATTACTGAACACAACTTTACCAACATTATTCTATCACACGCTATCTCCCGCACATTATTTAGAATACACACTTTATAAACCGAAATATGAGCACCGAATTCAATTGTAATATTTTCATTGGAATATTGTGATTTTAATTCAAATTGTGATTACTGAAATCATTTCCAAAAGAAACTTATCCATTATTTAATGATATGAAGAAATCGTAGTAAGAACCTTTTCATTATATTTGATCATTCAAACATTTACATGGCAGTGGAGTTCCATTAAATTGAAAAGATCTCTTGGATTCAAATTCCACAGTTTCATATTTAAAACAATCCTATCTCCACTTAATAAGGCACACATGAATCCTTTTACTGGAAAATCAATTCTTAAATGTTCCTTTCAACAATTTATTAATATTAGGATTATATTGATAAATTATTGATTATCCGACATTATTATCCATTTCTAGATATGGATTCCGGTACGTCCTTGTTGTTTTTATGAATGTATGTACCAACGAGTTCAAAATTTTCGTGATCTTCAATTTACCAGCTTCATTTTCAACATATTACTACGTTTATTTTTATTATTGACGGCCGAGTAAAAAATATTCTACATAAATAATCGAATAACCTGAAGACGAGTTCTAATAAATTTTTATCAATTCTGCGATTTAGAACATTTCAAATGATTCAAACCCCAGTCAATCTCTTAAGCAGTTGATGAAAAATTCCAATTTTGTAAAAAGTTGAACCTTTAATCTCTGGTATGAAAAATGGTTATTGATAACTGGCAACAATAATTATAGTATTTTTATTTTCTAAACTCCTCACAATGTATGAGAAGTCAACCAATAACATAATTCAATATTTTTTTTCATTAAAAAACCAATAAATAATTAAAAATAATAGTTCATATTATCTGAGAAAATATTTATAAAATCTAATAAGTCAACTCAGTAACTAAAAAACATTGCAAAATTGCCCCATTCGTCATTTACACTTGGAAGATTATCATAAAGCTATTAGATTGGTTTTATTTTTAAAAATTACATCAACGTGGTTCATAAATAATTAGCTACTCTCATCACCATACCAACAAGTACTCTAAAAATATTGATTAATGAGAAATTGCTTAAATTGTTGACCGGCTAAATATCGGTTGGACATCTGATTTTTAAAATTGATATCCATTTCAGCGTACGTTTGCGGAACTTTCTGACACTGAATCTTAGGTTCGAATACGCAATCCCAATCAAAATTTAACGAGCCCCTTGGCTCGACAATTTGACCTTCGACTTTGCCAACAAAAGCTTTTGGCTCGTCCATTATTTGTGGATCAAAATAAGAAATAACTGTGACGGCTTCTGCTTGAAAATTATCAAATCCGACAAGCATTTTCCTGAACCCTGAAGATGAGCGTCATTAATAGTTCCCACAATTCTGGTCAACTTTGTTAAACCTTTTAATTTCTCCAAGGTTTGTAATTTGTCTCCATTGACAAACCATTTCACATATGGTCCAGGCATACCATGCAAAGCTGCAAAACACAAGCTTGTGTCTTCAACAAACACAGGTTTCTTTAGAATTGAATAAGCATGGTTGGCCTTTAAATTACTGATCTCCACCATACTTTCTTGATATTCGGGTAAATCAATTTTCTGAGAAATCACCTAGCCAATGGAAGTCAATGGAAAACTGGAAAATCAAATAAACTTTTATTCGAGAATCGTCTAAAATTTTCTTCATTTCGGAAATTTTATTCACGTTTCCAGATACGAAAATTATTTCTTTGGACATTAAAATTATACTTGAGATTGATAGATTTGAAACGGAATTATGATTAAGCAATTTGTGAAAGCTAACAATCTTGAAACGACTACACAATATAATACTCGTTAAAACGTTTATTTAAATTTGAAAATTTTGTTAATTTAAAATTATATCATTATAACACAATTATAATTATTTGATCCGTAATTAACCTTGTTACTGCCATAGTCAATATTAATATATTATTTTGAATTTTTAGTATTTTTTAAAAATATTTCCAATAATCTGTCATAAATTAAGAATAATATTAATTTATATAATAATTTTAATCTTAGAAAATAAATGTGATGTATCTACCAAGTTAATTTTTTTTATTATAATAAATTCAATATAATTATTTTGACAAGCGCTTTTCAATTATTTACTGATCAGTGATTGGGGAATGGCATTTAATAAATATCATGATAAAATATTAGAACTCTTACTAATATTGAGTATGTTATAAAAACAGGCAAAATAACCACTGGAAGAGTGGAAATAAGCCTCAAAGTGTCGATACACACAGATTCCATAGGTACACATACACATAACCAATTAAACACTTTCTATACATCACTCCATATATAGAACACGATAATCAATTGATGTACATCAGCAACAAGCAACAAACGTTAAAATACGGCAATGGCACTAGAAATAAAATTCCATGTATAGGAATCTGTTGAATGAAAAGTAAAGCTTTGAGTCATCAAATGAACACATATGATAAGCCTGTAAAAGGGGTTAAATTTCACGAGCATTTGCACGGCTTTTGGTCTGTAACTGTTATCTGTTGTGACTTCTATGTGATTTTCTAACAACTTATCTTTGTTATCTATGTTATCTGTCTAACTTCCCGTTGCTAATTCTTTTATGTATTGATTAATAATTTGAATATTATGAGCTCAAATATGGACCATGAATGTTTAACAATGTAGTTTTATGTATAACATAACCGTGGTCGAACTCTTCATTAATGTTTACTAGTTTGCGGAGTTTCCACCACCTGATGACCCGATTATTGCTTCATTTGAGATTGTCGGGTCCGTCTTGGTTCTCTCTGTTCTCTCACTCAGGTCGATTTTTTCACAGTTTTTTTCGATCACAGTTCCCCTCATCGTCCAGCTCAATTAGTTCTTGTGTCCTGATACTTGGGGCACCTTCCCTGCACTTAAACAATCAATAATTGTTCACGGGCGACACTTCTCTGTTAATCAAGATAAGAACTATTGTATAAGAAATATTCTTAATAAATTAGAATTACAGTGAGAAAAAGAGGAGTTATTTTCAAAATAAATGTGATAAAAAGGAAATTTAATTTTTATTATTTCAATGGATTTTTTCTACAATATATTTCATAATCATTATTTAAGAAACATTTTCATTAAAAGTTGCTTGGATCTCGTCCAATCACTCATTTATTAATCACTTAAAATCTAGTAAACTAAGATTCTCTTAACTTTATAGTTACCGGATTTTGTAAGCACAAACTATCACAAATAAGAATTCAAGGACCTTGCAAATAACTGGACAAGAGACTATTAAAATTTGTATACACAACAATGGCCTCTAATTAAAACAATTAATTAGCCTCTAATTAATATAATCCAGGTTATTTGTCATATAATAGTTACTATTTTATTTTATATTTGCAAATTGATATTTAATCATTTGCGATTATTATTTGTACATCGTTTAATTTAACAATAATATACTTTCATTTATTTTCGTTTATTTATTTATACTTAAATTATTATCATTGTTTCTATTATTGCGCCTTCGGGGTCAAGCAAAATACTTATATTAATATTATTTTTCTTTAATTTTATCCTTCTGAACTTATAAAACATAAAGGACTAGTAGGAACGAAACCAAATAGTATACTTGAAACACAACCAAGACACAAAATGATATCTATTCTAATATTTGGATATATAGCAATAATAACAAAGAATATTCATTCAATCAGTAGACCACATAACATTTTACTTTTAGATAGGCTGATTGAATAATTTATTCAGATGTACCAGCAATTTTTTGTAACTATATAAATATAAAAGTAAATAACATCATAATATTCAAAGATTATACTATTCGTTTAATAAACGATTTAAAAATAATGCAGAATCGTATGCTTTAAGTTTATTTATATTCAGAAATTTTATCGACATTATAAATTAATAATTAATATTTAAATCTATCAAACTAATAAATAAATATTAATTGTAAAAAAGGTTAGTTTTTTTTATGAAATATTTTTAAATTTCTATATAATTTTATTTAAATTAATTCTACAATTTTTTCTTATGATAAAGGTAAAATGTAATTAATTAATTAATTTTTTGGAATTTGTTTAAATAATTATTAAAAATTTAAATGGCTCCTAAAAGAAAAATAGAAAAGGCTGAAGAGTCTTCTGATCTAAGTAGCATTGAAGATGAAGTAAGATCTTAGTTTTACCGATATTTATTATTGATAATAAATAGCCAACAGTTAAAAAGAAGCCTCAAACAGTTGATAATGAATTAGGTTTTGATTTAGGTGAAAAGAAATACGCGAAGGTTAGGAAGTTTAAAAACAAAACGTTTGTTGATATAAGAGAGTTTTATGCTGATAGTCACGGTGAATTGAAGCCATCTAAAAAAGGTAATTTAACATAATTATTTACAAAGAGCTTTAATTGATTTTAGGTATTTGCCTTAAACCCGAGCAATGGGCTATTTTGAAGTCACATGTGGATGATATTGACAAAATGATCAGAATTTCGTAATCAATTAGATTTGATTGTCTTTGGACAATGTGCTGTTAAATAAATTATATATATTCTAATTTTTTGTTGTAAATCTCTTGCAATATTTTAAATTGTTTTCGATTTGTGTGATGATTAGCAATCGGTCTAAATTGTATGGATGAGCCATTTTTATTATTTTGTGTGTACTATATAATGGTTCATTTTCGAAATTACGTAATATAGGTCAATGTGGTGATCGAAATTTAGTTTGTAATAATCTCCAAGTAATTGAAAACAATAGGGAATTCTATTTAATCAAAAACAATAAACATTTAGTTGAAAAGAATATCCTTACAAGTCGAACAAAGGATTATTCCAGTCAATAAAATAAAGAATAAAAGTTCGGACTATTAATGTGATTATGTAATTTTATGATGCTTAGGGTAAATTTTAAAATCGTCGTTAATAAAATTATGTTATGGTTGCAAAGTATATCTTAAAATTAATATAAATATTAAAAACACTTGCATAAAATTGGATTGCCTGAATTTTTAATTTTAAGATTTAAATAAAATAAAACATGTTATTTAATCGATGTCAAGAAATATTAACATTTTTAACTTTAAAATATTCATTATTTAACTTGATTCCCATAACTAGGTATTATTTTTAGATATTTCATTCCTTTTTTAATATTTGATCTATATATATACAATGGTATAGGTTTTATTTTAGCTCTTATTGGTTATTCGTATGAAGACGAAACTGCAGGTAAAATTAAAGACATCTTTTTATGTGAATCGATTGCTGCAACGAAACTTAAATTTTAGTTGAAGCAAATGGATTATCATCTTGATTAAACCAAACCCAAGTTTAAAATACTGAGTTGTTAAAGGTTTTCTATTATAAGTCAAATAGTCAAAAAATACGTGTCACATAATCACAAGTAGAAATGTTTAAGAGTAAGAAAATCGCAAAATCATAGCTCTCTATAATTGAAAACAGGACTTTTTTTTCGGGAATTATGCTGATATAAGGCTTCCAAATCCACGCTCAAGTTTTTCTCTCACCAGATCTTTTTCTTCTCTTTCCATTCATTTTTTAGACCGGGCAACTGTTGCCAAGCATTTTTTTCCTTAATTTCACTCTCTTATGCCTTATTTATCAGAATATACTTCTTAATTGTGATCTATTTTCTACTTTCACGCAGTGTATTAGCTAACGACGATGGGTATTTTTTCATATTCGCTGTCCTCACTATCCAAGTTGAGCACTATCTTATCCATACTTTCGAAATACTTCGCTGTATTTTCTCCACGAACATCTTCAGATCTGACATTTGGCATAAATATATTTATCAATAAATTAAATAATAACTACACTTCTGGATCATAATACTAACAATAAAACTTATTCAATTATCCAGCTCACATACACAGCAAGACGATAAAGCACGATAATTTTAAGACTGACATAAAAATGTAAAAAGTACATCGAGTAAAGTGTGCATTTATTTGGAACTGTGATAGCGAATTAAAATAAACGGCTTAAATTTGTCAAAATTTTCACTTAATGACTTTTCGGTGTATTATTTATTTTCCAAATTTATTTACAATCACTTTTTTTATTTATCAATTTCGACTTAAAATTCAATTTTAGACAGAAAAAGAATAAAAATAACAAAATCCCAAGAGTAAAACACACACACACACACACACACACATACACGCATATATATAGAACTAAGACATTAAACCTATGGTTTTCAGTAAAAAA
>JBBMOY010158899.1:0-12393 GCA_037951405.1 Platydemus manokwari | reverse complement strand
TTTGTGCTCTTTATTAAATGAATTATTTTAATTAACTAAGAGGTGTTACATTTTCTCGAAGATTTAGCAAACGGATTCAGAGCTCTTAATATTAAGTGAAGAAATAAACAAATCTCGACAATGTGATAAAGTTTCGAAAGGTATTTGTGATTTTTAATTAATTTTTATAATTTTCAAAATAAGGTTTTCAGGTAGTTAGTCGGGTGAGAATCTCTAGATATCATGCATTGTGGGTAGCTATGTAATATTAAAATGAAAAGTACACGTTTAATATGAGAATTATCATAAAATTTCTTTCGTCAGTATTGGTTTTCTTTTTCCAAAGGTTTATCAAAGATTTTGAATTTATAAAATATTTAGTTTTTAAATGTACTTAGTTTAAAAATGAAATCTTGGATATCAATTCAACACTAAAATTGGGGAAAGTGTTTATGATTCATTATCATTCAGAATATCATAGTCAAAAAATATCATAGTAACATTTAATGGTTTCTAATAACAGGAAGCATAGATCATAAATAGATCGTAAAAAACATGTCTTTGAGTGATTAGGCTTTTCTTGCATCGACAAGTTTGAAGTACATAGATCATTGTCTCGTTTTAAGTACAACAACACCGGTGTAGTCAAGATTTGATCGTTGTCTACTCGCCATTGGATTGTATATGACAGATAAAAACTTTCATGAAAAATTCTCGTTATGGTTTTACGGTCTTTTGGCTAGATAATTTGAGTTTTACTGGATTCGTCAATAAGTCTTAAGTTAATATTTTAATCGTCTAATTCGAAGCTGATCTAATTTTTTAATTGATTTTTGAAATAATCGGTGGCTTTTTTATCCATGTCCTTCGGGTTTTGGTTGATTGTATATTTCGACCACTTGATCGATTGTCATCTAGGCAATCCAGTGATTGTGATTGAGATAACATATAGTTACCATTTGATCTAGTTGTAACAGCGTACATAAAGAGATTTCTTAACACTTGCGAAACATTTTAGTCTTGCGAATTGAGCAATTTGAACGATTGGACAAGGTATTGCAATTGATAATCGTCTAATAGGTCCATCTAATCAGGACCACCATCCATTGCTGCAACTAACAGGACGCATTTCTCGGATTGCGGTAGAAGATAAAACATTTCACGAAACAATCGAAGGAGTTTTGTACTTGGATAATCGATGAACTGTTAGGTTTTTAAATGTTGTTTATTTTTGATTTATCTTGTTCTGAAAGCAAATGTTCATCGCGAAAGAGCTTTTTTTTGCTGTTTTTTTTGCAATTAGCTTTTGATGATAAGAAAGCATTGAATTATTAATTTTTTCAATTTCACAGATTGTCTTGTGGTAGTTGATAAGGAGTGTAGTCAGCATCATCTCCAAAAGCGACAATCGTAGAATTTTCCTGGCTCTATTTCCCTTATCCGACCGTTATTAATGACGATGTTGTATTTGTCATCCGGTTTGTAAGAAACGTCCAGACAAGCACATTTGTTTGTTTGAAAGATTATATTTCACTGTGCTGTGATTGATGATGCAATATTGCAGTTCTTCACACGAATCAGCAATAATCGCAACATAATCAGCATAAGTTAGAACTCGTAACTCTGCAAAACCGATTGAATTTCGAACGACCTGCATTATCAATAGTAATGAGAATTGGGTTAATGGCGAGATCAAATAAGATCATTGATAATAGGGTCCATTATTATTTATTGGTGATTGTGAAGTGATGATTTGTCCACATTTGCAGTAATTTGAACTGTTTTGATAAAGCTCCGCCATATCTACTCATCAAATTGTAACCAAAATGAACTCATCAAATATACAAACCCAATTTCAAATAACCGTGTACAAAGATAACTTTAGTATGAAAATCATGGATAACACCTTGATTATTCACCGTTCAAGTCGAGAATATGAGTGTGGCTGATGAGCATCGACTCAGAATAATAAGTATAAATAAAGATGAAAATATTTAAGTTAAGTTATATTCACTTCAGTTCAATGATTTATTATAGTAAGAGTTATTTTATTTAAATGAAAGTCAATTTTTTGGTAGTTCAAACTTGATGAACAGAAATCATTTCAACAATTTAATTTGATTTTTATTTTTAAAAAAATATAGTTATATATAATCGTGATTGAGATTAAAACTAAAAGAAAAATCTCTCCATTAATTTATTTGAAAATTGTATTATTTGTTATTTAAAAAATTGAAGAAAATCGTTATAATGAGTTCTTTTGTTGCAACACCAATTATAAGTGAAGTGGCTGCTACTAACATGGAGACCACGCACATGAATGCGAAATTGAGTCGGCTAATGCCTGAAAAGTACAGACGAGGAATATAGAAATGAAGAACGGGTCACCGCAGTACAGGAAAGTAACGTTGATTCAGAAAATGAAAGCTGCATTGATTACCCAAAAGTCAAAACTGATTTGATGGACCTATTAGACTAATATCACTTGCAACTAATTGTCCAATCTTTGACATTGATCAACTCGCAAAACTCAAGTGTTTTGCAAGTTATAGGAGCTTCACTTATGTTCGCTGCACAACTAGTGTCAATAAAGACGATGTGCTATCTCAATTACAATTACTGCATTGACTAAATGACAATCGACCAAAAAATCCTTTTATTAGATTGCATAAATCATAATTTTTCTGAATCCATTATTAAAGATTTTCAAGATAAAGTAGATTAGAAAGATATTTCAGAACATCAAGATTTATCTGAAGATTTTATTAGAGAATTTCAAGATCAAGTAGATTGAGAAACTATTTCAAATTACCAAAAATTATTTGAATCTTTTCTCCGAGAATTTCAAGGTAAAATAAATTGGAAATATTTTTCATAATATCAAAATTTATCAGAATATTTTTTCAGAGAATTTCAAGGCAAAGTAAATTGGAAATATTTTTCATAATATCAAAATTTATCAGAATATTTTTTCAGAGAATTTCAAGATAAAGTAAATCAAAAATATATTTCAAAATATAAAAATTTATACGAAGATTTTACCCATTCTTAAAATGTTATTAGCACAAGGATTTCTAGATTATGATAATTTAAATAATATTTTTAAAAACTGTTTATCAACAAGAATATCAAGTTTTATATCATGGATTTTAAAATAGCCTATCAAAAGTATAATAAAAATAGCTGAAAATCAACATAAGTTTGATTAGGATTTAAGTATTTGAGAAATCTGTGAATATGCAGCAGATCTCCTGTTTCCAGAAAACAGTAAGATTTCGATAGCCATAACTTCCAAATTTAATGAATCCAAGGCCATGGTAAATAAGTCTGGTATTTAGTAATCTAACGTTGGGTATCTGGTATTGCGTATCGAATGAATGATCGTAGTATGAATCTTCAGGGTCAGAACCAGAGAGAATAGAAAATTTGCTAAGACAAAAAAATATATAGTAACTGGGTAAACTATCAAATAGGAGTATTTTTAATATTATTTAATATATAGTTGTTTGGTATTAAATTAAGATTGAAAGTTTTAAACAAAAGAAAGGTTATTTAATTACTATAGAAAATTATTTAATGTTCGATAAGTGAAATGTTTTTAAGAATTATAATAGCAAAATCAAAAATAAGATTATTAAATAGATTATCTTTATTTTGATAAATGTTTTATTCATAAGAATAAAGGGTTTAGTATGATACAGATGAATACCAAATTTTTTGAAAAATTAAATTATAAAATTATTAAGTAAAATTATTAAGGTTTTGTTTAAGTTATTTAAGTTGAATTTATTAGTTTATAGAAAGTTAATTTATAAAAGCAAACTTACGGAAACCTATTCAGAAAATTTTATTTAAAATCTTTGTTGCTGTATTAACACTAAGTTTATTGGGTATGATACTTCGCAATAATTATCATCTTATTATAATTCAGATCTGTCAGTTATAATGTGTCAATATTTAAAACTCTGTATTTGATAAAATTAAAAATAATTTTCCACATTTAAAGACAGTGATGAGTGTTCGTGGAAATTCTCTCCGGTTATTATTTAATGTTAACATAATTTTTCTGAGATTTAATTTAATACAGCTATTTTATTATTTTATTTACTATTCGCGATAATATATAACAGGTTATTTTTTATGGACATTTTCATTAGTAAGCAGATTTTTAAAGGGTTTTTGAGTTGTCTTATTTTGAAAGAAATTATAAATTGATTTTACCATATTATTTCGAATTTGTTTTTTATTTTATTTAAAACAACTGCAGAACACCCATAATTTTAATTTTAAATATTCAAAATTATTCTATAGAAAATACTTTTATGCAAGCATTGCACAAACTATTATCCAATCATTAATTACATTTTCAAATCGTCATTAGTGACAGACTTGGTGTTGAAAAATGAGCCAAACGAACAAAGATACACATTAAAGATTTGATATGAATATATTATAATACAGAACAAATCACTGAGCAAGTAATGATAACTAAACAAATTTGTAATTACAATTATTATTTTGAAAATAATGAAAAAATAAATTAAAATCACAAATATCTCTGGAACCTTTATTACATTGTAGACATTTATTTATTTCTTCACTCAATATTGAGCCTCTGAATGGTTTTGTTGGATGCTGAAAGTACTGTAACAGCTCGTAGTTAATTGAAATAATTCAAATAATTGAATATAAAGCACAAACTAGTTTGAAGGAAAAGGGCGATATCTCACTATATGTCATGATATTCCAAATCTCAGGAAACCAACAGTTATATTTATCTTTATCAGCACACAATCTTTCCACCTTATTGCTGTCATTGAAATTATTTATTTAAGCCGACGCCATCTCATTCAAATCAACGCTTACTTTTATATGCTTCAATTAAATATTATATCTGGATATCATTAAAAATATCAAATCAAATGTTTAAACATACTACAAATGTATGAACACGATAACAAACGAAATCACACTTAATATTGGAGTAAAACAAGGATGCCCACTGTTAATGCTCCGATTCTCTCTAGTCAATAACCCTGTCCTTGCTGCAATAGGAACTGTCGACGTCCCATATTTGTGCGGTGAAATTATGTCTTCTGAATTACGTCATCTCATTCAAATCAACGCTTACCTTTATATGCTTCATTTAAATATCATATGAAATAATTTCAGAATTATTTTTTGTTAGAACCAATAAAACTAATTCTACCGAAACCAGAATTATGTACAATCAGGTGTATAGAAATTGTTACAAAAATTAAAAATTGTTCTCCGAAATCAGATGTTATTAAAAATTAGGACAAAGATACAGTGGCGGTTTATAATAGTGGACGAATAGTTACTCTAAGTTTATCGATTAATGTTTAATGTAAGCATTTCATAATAAGTTGGCAATAAGATTTACCAGGCATCTTACCAGAAACCGGAAAATGTGATCTCGGGTGCTGAAAAAGAAATAATTCTTTGCTTTACTACCAACAAAACCTTAAAGCCATCAGGACTTTTATTTTCCCAAGATTTGCATTTGATTTTCGAACAAACTATCAAACTTTCTATCAAACTCCAGCTATAAACTTTTCACTGAAATACTAGTGGATTGTTTGTTACAATGGATATTACATAGTAAAATCCTAAGTGTAGGACAGAAGGATGAAATGAAATATGAGGGGTGCATTGAGCACAATGCCCTTCTAAATGATTTAACTTTTGATAATTTGATAACTTTATCTATAGAATTTTTATAATTTCAAATTTGAGTTTAAAAATCTAATTAAACAATTGGTAATAAATGGTGGAGAAGACCTAATAATCAGAAAAGTTAAGTTAAAAATCTTTATCTTATATGTATTCCAACAGATAAAGATTGTTGCTGCAATTAAAATTCTCGAATAATATTAAAATAATATTTAAAATATAAATGATAGTTATGTTAAAATAAAAAGTAAACTCGACATGTCAGTAAATATTTTTATTTTATTAAACATAGTTTTACACACATAACAGATATATAATGTAACCATTATGAAAGTTTCATCAAGTAAACAGTAAAGAGAGTGCGTTTTAATTGAATGGAAAAGTCAATTTATTAAATATAAAAGTGGATTTTATAAGATCAAAAGACGAATCATTTTTGGGGATCTCTAACTAAATGGCGTTAAAAATTTTTAAAATAAATTATTATAATAGAACTTTTAGAAAATTGTGAAGTCTGAAAACGGATGATTCAACTACACTCTCATTGTATAAATAATTTTCAAGTCACTTGACGATTTTAATAATATCAATTCTTCAACATAAATCCTAATATAGCTAATTTTGATTTACAGTAAATAACAATAAAATTGAGGATTTGAGAATTCCCAAACTGTTATGGAACAATTTTCACACTTCTTGTTGGAGAACACAGTGTGTATCAAAGAGAATCAATGCCCACATCTCACCAAAGGTTCGGGACTATGTAGTCACTTGCTGTTATGCGAATATATAGAACACTTTATCCTTGATCAATCACTACTCAAAATAGACTAAAGTCTCTAGCAACGCAAATTTACTCAGTAATATCTGTTAACCAAGAATCAAGCACAAAAATCTCTACAATCCTCGTTTACAAGCTTAAATTACCGTCACATAAAGAAAGAGCTGAAAAATATCTTTCCATTGTTGAATACTGCGCTGATCTTACTGCAGAAGAGATCAATAAAGTACTAATCGATAATATAGATGTTCGAAAAAAAAGATGGTTATATTCAGAAATCATCTTTAGGAGAAACCCGTTGATCGAATTTCCAGAAAAATCAA
The DNA here is from genome assembly GCA_037951405.1 of Platydemus manokwari. Lineage (NCBI taxonomy): Eukaryota > Metazoa > Platyhelminthes > Tricladida > Geoplanidae > Platydemus > Platydemus manokwari. The sequence continues at coordinate 5,616 of JBBMOY010158899.1, read as the reverse complement.
AACTACGATTAATATTTCAATCAAAAATGAAAAATACAGTTAACAAAATTCTCAACGATAATTGAAGAATATCATCTGGTGCAGAAGAACGATTTTCCAGTATATACCCAGCATTTGCTAGTAGAATCGTTATATTTTTTATTATAGAGCTTTGCTCTAAAAATACTCTGAGGAAAGTTAGCATGGTTTAACTCCAAGAGTTGGATGTATTATCCGTCTTTGCTCTGGATTTGTTAGGAAGCTTTGTACTATCTTTTATTGAACGTATATTGTAGTTTTGTATGGAATAATTTTGAATATTTTAATTTAAAACTATGGGAGTTCTGCGGCTGGTTTAAATAAAATACAATACAAAAAAAATTCGAAATAATATGGTAAAATTAATTTACAATTTCTATCAAAATAAGACAACTCAAAAACCCTTTAAAAATCTGCCCCCTAATGAAAATATCCATAAAAAGTAACCTGTTATATATTATCGCGAACAGTACATAAAATAATAAATTGAATTTAAAATTTAAATTGAATTTCAGAAAAATTATGTTAACATTAAATAATAATCGGAGAAAATTTCCACGAATACTCATCACTGTCTCTAAAAGTGGAAAAGTATTTTTAATTTTATCAAAGAGTTTTAAATATAGACACATTATAACTGACAGATCTGAATTATAATAAGATGATAATTATTGCGTACTATTATACCCAATAAACCTGGTGTTAATATAGCAACATAGGTTTTAACTAAAATTTTCTGAATAGGTTTCCGTAAGTTTGCTTTTATAAATTAATTTTCTTTAAACTAATAAATTCAACTTGAATAACTTAAACAAAATCTTAATTATTTTACTTAATAATTTTAAAATTTAATTTTTCCAAAAATTTTGTTTTCAACTGTATCATACCAAACCCTTTATTCTTATGAATAAAATATTTATCAGAATAAAGATAATCTATTTCCTTATTTACCATGACCTTCGATTATTACTAATTCAACCGGTGTTCAATCACAATTATGATGACTTCTATATCAATCCAATGATTCTTATCTTCTCTCGAAACTACAAGACTACAAAATAAAAAAAAATCAAAAAATTCAACAAAACCAAAAACAAACTGGGAGATTCAAAATTGTGAAATCCCGTCGTATGAGTTACGCCAACAATAGTCGCTGACTCCACATCTGAAAAATTTGTAGATAAAAAACTCTTAAATATCAATTGAAAGTCGAGGATAAGAATTTTCCCACCGCCTCGTGAAGACCAATATTTATGTTGAAATAAATATTAGAATTTTTAATTTTTATTACCAAATGGTAAAATTAGTTGGTATATGCGATAAATAAATTGTAAATCATGAAATTAAATATCTACCGATTAAATAAATTTCCTCATTATCATTATAACTTTTAAAAAAAAAGAATTTGCAACACAACCAGTGTGGAAATATGTGTATAAAATGCGTATAATGAAATATAATCTCAATACACATTAAATACACGAAACAATCCTCTCGTTAATCTTTCTTTGAATTATCGTGGATAACTTTGTCAAGTGTAACTTTCATTTTTTTACATTAATTCCGATCAACGGTTTTTCTTCTTAATACGATTTTGGAAAATAGTCAGCTTTTTTTTGGCAAACAGCTATATTATCTATTAGTACTTTATTGATCTCTTCTGCAGTAAGATCAGCGCAATATTCAACAATGGAAAGACGAATCAATTAATGAACCAACTGGAATAATTGTAAAATAAATATGAGAAATCACCGAGTTTTAGTGAAACTGACTCAATTTGTTAACCTTAAGAATCTCAATGAACAATTAATAGTATTCCAGTTTATGGCCTCAAATCTCCTTGATACAAGTAAAGATCTCAAAAATGTCTTTCCGCTATTGAATCTAGCAATACACTGACTAATGAAGATAAAAAAATATTTTCAAACAATATAACTGTTAAACGAAATATTCAAGTTATGTTCCGAAACCATAGTACGAAAAAACATGCACATTTAAAGATTCGAAATGAATATATTATAATACAGAACAAACTAATGAGTAAATATGAAAGACAAAACAAATTTGTAATTAAAATTTTATTTTAAAACTAATGAAAAAATAAATTACAAATACCTCTCGAACCTTCATGGCATTGTCGATAGTTGTTTATTTCTTCACTCAATGTTGAGAGCTCTTTGTGACACTTAACAGGTAAGTCTCGTTGTAAATCTTAATCGTTTTGTCAGATGTTAGAAGAATTTTAACACCACCAAGTGAATTATAATAAATCAAATAATTGAAAGAAACACAAACACTAATATTAAATGATAAAGCTTTCCAAAATTTGTTTGATTAATGTTTATTTGTTTTATAAAATAAATTTGAGAAAATCCTAGTCATTATTTCTTTTGATGAAAAACCAGTAACAAGTGAAGTAGAAGCCACTAACAGTTCTCATTAACTATTTATCAAAAATCTCAATCAACAACTACTGTATTATCCGTTAATTGTGAAATTTATGAAATTATATTTTCATTTCCTGCTTTGAAATGTAACTTTGTATTTCAACCACAGAAATGCGCGTTCATATCTCTACCGTACAAAAACGAGAATTTAAAAAGTGTCATAATCAATCACCTTCCAATAAAGAGGCTAAATCCTGGAGAATTCTATCAATACCTTGGTGTACCAGTAGGATTCCGGGTAGATCAAACATCATAAGACACTCTACTAACATTCTATGAAAATGTAAAATGCATTACTAAATCGAACCTGATGGGTTATCAAAAGAAACATGAAAATAAACCATCTTATTTCCAACTCTGACATTTGCATTCCGAACAAGAGAAATAAAAATCAGCGCCCTCAAAGCAAAGGAAGATCGTAAAACATCTAGAATAGAGGAAAATCTATGCACTGGAGTTAGAAAATGCTTCAGAAAAATTTTGTCGCTGCCACAACAGGCTGAATCCTGCTATCTCTACATAGACTCAAAAAGGCGGAGCAGAACTATGGGACCTTCCTCACGAATACCATTTACAACAGATTATTCAAGCATACAAACTGCTACACTCACCGGACAATTCAGGGCACACTATGTCAAGCATCAATATCAAGACTTACCAACACACCGACATCATTTGAACAGTCCTTGAAATGGCTTAACGGATTAGCAGTCACTTCCAAAAATTCAAATGCCAAGAAATGCTGTTGGCTGCGTATAATCAAAGCAATCAATTACTTCAAAAAACAGTATCTAATTACAATCGAATTCGATAGCCTAGGTTGCGATATAAACATCCGACTCAACAACTCCTCAAGTGAAACAGAGGTTATAGGCAACAAAGACAAAAATAAAGCCACTCGAATAATACACAAGTCAATTCGAGATTCCTACCTTCAGAAATGGCTTCAAGGAAAGACATCAAATTATATGGCCAGAATCATTACAACAAATACAAGATTTAACTCAGGAATCTACAATGGACTCATTGGAAGTCACACATGGCAATTTATTCATAGAGCTAGGTTGAATGTGCTGCCAGTCAACGTGCGAATTTTTGAAAGAGACCCAGTCAAAAGAAAGTGCAGAAGGTGCAATGCAGCGGAAGAAACATTGAAGCATGTTTTACAAACTTATGTCCCTTGCTTGAGTCTAATAGTGCAGAGACATGACGAGTGTTTGCAAATGGTCTATCAGGAAATTAAGTCTCCACACTTAATCATAAATCTCAACGAGACAATTCCTTATCTACAAAATAATGATGAGGTCTCAAACCTAAGAATTGACCTGTATATAGAGAATCCCATAAAAAAAACCATCTACCTAGCTGATGTCAAGTGCCCACTGGACAAGGAAGATCTCTTTAACAACGCACACACTAGGAATACTGAACATTATACCCCACTAAGAAATCGAATACTAGAACATAAGCCTGGCTACAAGGTGAGCGTTCAAACAATTATAATTGGATCACTTGGATCAGTTCCGCAAAGCACAATAACAACACTGCTGAAAATTGGAATTGCCGAATCAGATGTACACGGATTAGCAAAGGAGCTCTCGATTTCAAACATCCGGCACTCAGCAAGAATCTGGCATCATCACCAAAGCGGAGTCGTCATTGACCTATATGAAGGAAAAGAGGCAATGATTCGAGGAAAGAGATGAGTGAATGGAAAGGAAAAAGTACCAGATCAGTTTTGATATTGCAGCGAGATCTAACCGATGAATGGACAATCAAACTCAATCATCAAAATTGCAAAAAAGCCAAGCAGCTATTTATCTGAGGAAATTTCCGAAAAATGTCATAATATTTTGTAATATAAATAAATGTTTTAAGAATATATAATGAATATCAAATATCAACAAATAAAATAACTTAATATTATTATTACTTCATTTGAACGATGTTTATTTTTGCTTATAATTTATTATTAATTGTAATGTTATTATTATTATGCTAGTGACTTAAATGATATTCATTATTCATCATAATTGTACTTTCATAATTCATTATAATTTCTTGATATTTTTCATGTTGTTTTTGAAATTTCATTATTAAACATGTTTCGTGTTTTGGGATTTCAATATAAAACAAATATTGTTTTTTTCAATTGTTTTGATAGGATCCGGTTTTATTTGGTTAATTGTTTGGTTAATTAACTTGTTGGTTAATTCATGGTGAACTTTATTAGAATAATTTTTTTATGGTAACTATTATTACAATGTTAATTATAAATGTATTGCATTACAACTATTACTACCATATTTATTATAAATGTGTCTTTTCTTTATGACTATTCTCACGTTCTCTCATTATTGTATTGCATTGTTTTATAATTCAAAAATCTTTTAATAATTTCCTACTTCTAGATAATGTATTATTTGCATCAATAAATTCTTTTATTTGGATAATTATTATTTACTTGGATCATCGAATTGTCTCTTGCAATTTTATTTGTAATGTCAGTGTTGGAGTATTAACGAATATCAAACTCTGACTCCTCAAAGGTATATTAATCAATATACAAAACACAGTGACAAAAATCTCGACAATTGATATGAGCTCAATAATTTCACCAAATCTAGCTTCCAACTGGCATTTGTCTATCTTTACATTGCTTTTTATACTTGCTATCTGTGTGCATCTTTCTGTGTCATGATGTACTACAATTTGATTTGTTGTTTGCCTTTCTGTGTTCTTATTGGGTATTTAGGTTTTTACATGAATGGGATTAGTCAATCCCTAGATGTGTGTTCTGTGTAGTTATGCTCTTTTTCCCTATTGTAATTTGCTAGCTAGATTCATTGTAATTTGCCGATTGGCATGCCTGTATGGTCGTGCAAGCATGCAAATACTCAAAGTGCCAAAACAAGGGCTCAAAGGTGTAATTTCGTTTTCTTTTTGCAGAATTTCATCTCACTCAACATCAGTGATACACCCATAATCTAAATTTTGTCCAAGATATATTGAAATACTTAGTACTTAATTTCTCAATTTTTCTTAAATCTTTCTTCTAACAATTTTTACTTTTGTATATATTAGGTTGGTGCAAAAATAATGGCCGTTATCTAACAGCAACTTTAAAAGACTATAACTCGCTTAAAAAATA
>JBBMOY010157788.1:0-12394 GCA_037951405.1 Platydemus manokwari | reverse complement strand
AATAGATTGTTAATTGAACTAATTACAGAATTAATTAATTAATAATTTAATTAATTGAAAACTAATAGACCGAATTAATTATTACTAATTTGAAAATTATTTAATTAATAAATTTAAATAAATAATGTAATTAACTTTTAATTGAGTTAATTACAAAATTAATAAATAAATAATTTAAATAATTGCAAATTAATAGAACTAATTAAATATTAGTAATTATAAAATTATAATGAACAAGTAATAAATTAATTTTTGATTAAATTAATTATAGAATTAATTAATAATTTAAATAATTGCAAATTAATAGAACTAATTAATTATCAGTAATTTTAAAATTATAAACTACAAGTAATGAATTAATTAATTTTTAATTTAATTAATTACAGAAATAATCAATAAATAATTTAAATAGTTGCAAATTAATAAAACGAATTAGTTATTACTAATTTTAAAATTATTTAATTAATAAATTAAATAAAATTAAATAAATTTTTAATTAAACTAATTAGAGTTAATTAATAAATAATTTAAATAATTGGAAACTAATATAATTAATTAATTATTAGCAATTTTAAAATTATAATCAACAAGTAATAATTTAATTAATTTTTAATTTAATTAATCAAGCCTTGAACTCATGTAGGTGTCATGTATGAAACCTGGATTACTTCAAATTAGTGATGAAGCCGTCAAACTCGGTGAAGTGCCTGTCTATGAATGGGGATCTTCCAGTGTCAATGTTGAACCAGGAAAATCTTTAGCCACCGAACAAGCTGCTTTGACAAAGGCAATTGGAGATAGGAACTGTATTTTGGTTCGAAACCAAGGATTATTAGCTCGTGGACGAACGATTGAGGAAATGTGGAATCATGCTGGTCTGGCTGTTCATGCTTGTGAAACACAAGTACGACTGGCATCGAGTATTGGATCTAGCAATTTGATATTGGCGACGGATAAATCGGATAAATATGATGAAACAGATTTGAATGTTGAATTGCAATTCGAATCATTAATGCGTGCACTTGATGCTGCTGGTCATCGTACGGGATATTTGTATAAGCACGCTCCAGTGGTGATTGATCGCAAGAGACGACTTCATGAACAACAACAGGAGGATGGACATGTAGCTGATTTGGAAGATGAGGATGAAGATGTGGAAATACCTCCATCATCGACATCTTTCGTCACTCGTCTTGAATCGGGTGAAGAGCCTGCCAAACCGAAAGGCCCTCAAACCCATTGGTTACTTAACATGCCAAATGATTATGTTCGAGAAGAAATTGAAGAAAGCGGTTCTCGCAAAGTGATATCGTGGAAACCCGTTGGTCCTGATGGTCGACAAACGAGCGGGCTTGTTGAAACATGTTTGTCTCCCAATCAATTTGCTCCACAAGGTCGTGATCGAAACGAACTGAAACATCAACAACAAAAGGTTAATTATTGATTTAATTGATAGTACTTTCACAGTAATGATTTTAATTCAATTAATTAGATTTATTAAATGTCTCGAATCTATCGGAAATAATTTCTTTGATTGGTGTTGTAATTTTGTTTAAATTGTCATAATGACGTCATTTCTGGGTGGGGTTATGCTAGCATATATTAAATATATAACAGACACACCAGTCGTTTGTAGAAAAGTCATTAAAATTATTAATAAATTGTTGTTCCATTTTTGATTTATTATATTTATTTAATTATAATTAATATTAAACAATAAAGGGTTTAATAATAAAAATCATTTATTAATCATAATAGATTTAATGTTTGAAAAAATTTAATTATTAATTAATTATTAATTAATTTTTTCATTCATTAGATTCTATGAATTAATTATTAAATTTTATTATTAATCAATTATTTATTATTATCGAATTATTTAAAATCATCTACGTCTTAATTAAAGTGCATAATTTGTAAATTATTTTTCATTTATTAATTTAATTTGAACTATTTATCAATTTTTTTTACTTAATTTAATTATGAAACAATCTGTTAAATTAATTAATTAAAAAAATTAAATTATCAATTCGTTTATTTTACTACTCTTCAATTTGATTGTAATATTTATTATATTTCCACCAATGATTGACCTTTTGAATCTTATCGTTTGACAAAAGGAATCAAATTATCAATGGTTCTAGAATAGTTAATGTATGTGACATAGACAGACATCTATACAAATATTGTGTTAAATAAATTACATATTCAAGGTTCCAAGGATCAAAGTTCTCAAATTGAATTATTTTATAAATTGTATTGTTTTGATAGACCGGTCCAGTTATTTTGGTTTAATCACGTTGTGATCAATGTGAATGCTTTTCATATTTTTTTTTCTATTTTGAATATACATTCTTCAATTAAAATTTTTATTTAATTAATAATGTCTGGTAAAATAGTTTAATGAATAATTACTAACATTAATTGAAGTATAATAATAGAGTGGAACTCGGTTAATTTCGCCTGGTCATTACCAATGTGGTCATTTGGATTTTATTAAAAATCTAATAAATATTAATCAACAACTAACATAAAATAAGTAGAGAGCTAAGAATCGTTTTTTAAGTCAAATGATATCTTAATAAGTTATCCATCTATCAATTATAAAGTGGCATAAATCATTTTCTTTACTGGCTAACAATTTATCGAACTAATCGATTTTAACAACATTTATTTATTGAATGTTAAAAATTTCAAAAACGACATGAAATTATTTTGACTTATTTTGAAAAAAAAACATTAATAAGTTCTAATCTATAATAAATAGCAGTTTGATATTTATTCATTGAAGGTAACTTTATCGAAGTTCGACTGTACGATGTAGTTCACTTGATTAGAAAATTATGTGATTAGATGTATTAAAGTGTTTGGTATTATTATTGATTGAAAAAATCTAAAGGAATTATTTACAATTTTGTGAAATATATCCCGGGCATAGTGATTTCATGAGAATAGTAGATTTAATAATGTTTATCATCTAAATCATTTTATTTTAATAACAATTATAATATGAAATATTATTTGATATTTTAGATTCCTTATGGAAATGTTATTGTTTGGTAGGTTTTAAAAAAAAGATAAAATATATAATGGAATGGATTAATATTTTTCCTTTGAAGATATTTTCAAGATGTTAAAATCTGTTGACAGCGAAATATTGTTGAAACAATGTGCAATTTCAGAACCTATTGTTTATTTTAATGATTATAGTATTATTTTTGATACCATATAAAAATTTCAGAAAATTAACTCGGGAATTTTTTGAATTTTTCTGAATTAATTTTGATTAAAATATTATTGATAAATTAAAGTTTATTAAATGATGTAGATTGATAATAATAATAATAATAATAATAATAATAATAATAATAATAATAATTGTTAATGCTAATATCATTATTAACAATTGTTTTATTTATTGAATTGACGAATACAAATCTGATTAAATTATATGGCAGGCTCATATTTATGAAAGGCTAATTAAGAAAATCTATTCAAAATCAGAAGCTAGCCAATCGATTCTTGTGATTACTCAGTATCGATTGCAAGAATCGTATTTGAAAGAAAAATGCACGACCATTTTACAAAAAAACAAAATTCCCGGTGAACCAAGAGTGTCGACAGTTGTTAAAAGTCAAGGTATTCTTGGAGTTTTATTTTAAAAATAGAACCAGAAATACTCATTTTAAATTAAAATCAATAGAATTATGATTTGTTAATTTTGTATCCAAATCATTGAAATAATTTCATTTGCCTAATGTAAGTTAATATCATAGAATTTAATAAAAATTACAACGAATAAATCAATAAGCTAGCTGTTCATAAATATAAATGCAAGAAAGAGATAACCAGGATAAATTCTGAAGGAAATCGGTAACTGATATAAATAAACATTAGCAACCGATCTAGAATTGGAAAATAAGCTATATAAAAACAGATTTTAAAGAAGAAATTATCAGGCCGATTAGAACATTTCAGTGATCTTTTAGTTGTTTTTGTCATCAAGGAAATTTGTTAAAATTGATCGAACTGCAACAGCGTCGCAAATTATTAACATTTTATCACCACTTCAAGCCTTGTACTACAAATATTGATTTCAAACTGCAATCAATTTTGTTCTACGTTTATCAATGAAAAACATACCGAAAAAGGAATTGATATGCCAAATTAAGCCCGTCATGAAGATCAATCAAAGTGGGATATTCATCCCTTCTTAAAGTCTTGCTTAGATTGTTTTACTAGAGTTTGGAAACATTAGTCTCCGTCACTTGGAGCACGTTTTTTGAAACTTGATTCTAAATTGTACAACGCATTTGTCATTTGAAATTAAAGCATTGATTTAAAATACTAACTTAATATCTTTGTGCTGTTCCAAATTAACAAAATATTTTCCTATATTATTGAATATCTTTCTCAATATGTTGGATGTGTAAATACAAATATCATTAACAACTGGCAAGTTATGATTAGAGAAGCAAGGGAAATTGGAGTGTTTAGAATAATTTATCGAAAATATCTATTTTTATATTAAAAACAAATTTTTCCATTTTTGTGGTTTCTTATTTTGCTTTCAATTCATAAACAGGCGTTTCTCAAATCAACCCAATAAACTATCAAAGGAATGTTTAATTTTAACCAATGAGTATTCTACTCAAATTAAGTATTTCGAATAGCATAAATTTTTATTAAACTTATAATTTATTAAAGTGATAATTTATTAAAATAATAAATTTATTGGAATTATAAATTTATTAAAAGGCTTTTTTATTTAAGAATACGTAATATTTATTTTATACTCAATATTATATAAATATGGTTCGAGGGCTTTTTAAGTCAATCTCTTACACCTACCCGGGAAAATGAACACAAGAACTGATGGAGGTTTTATATTGAGATCAACTTGAAAAAGAATATCTATTGATAACATACTAGACGACACAATAAAAAACACTCACGAAAAAAATAAAATTAAAAGTCATTTCAATTTCAAGTGAGTCCTACACACGAATCTCGCTTAGCACTAAACTAATTAGATCAATAAAATTACTATGTGAGTAAAACCTTTGATTTATTCCAAATATCGGATAGGTATTTTAATGTAGGCATAATTTTTCATGACCTTATTCGCTCTGGGTTTGAATACAACTTTTCTTTATTTGATTAACTGTATTTTCGGTATTTATGCTACTTCGTAGTATTTCATTAATAAGCCTTGTAATTGGCAATACTCACTTGTTATTTCACAATAAGACACTTTGTTGTTCTGTTCTGTTAGCCTTACATACTATTTGGAATCACTGCCTTTTAACTCTAATTTTTAATAACTATTTTCAATTTCTATTTATAGTTCTAATTTAAGTTTGGTAATAAAATGTCTTTGTTTTATTTATCCCATCTAGACACTTATCATGATAAAATCTCTTTATCTCATCGTTCATTTGTAAATTAATTTAAATCGAGTTGCAAATATTGTAGAGAACCATCTGTACAGGTTCCAGTTAGTAAATTCAAATTTGTTATTAATATCCAATATTCGAAAATTAAGATCTCTTCAATTACAGTGGAATCTTGTATAATAGAACGACTAAAAATCAGAAGTTGGGCAGTTCGAGTGGTATCTGTAATTTCATCAAGCGATTGTGAATTCGAAATAAATTTTTGTAACTGAGATTGAATAAGCAGTTAGTTTTTAGAGATACTAAATGTTAAGAAGTTCCCTGGAACTATTATCAATATGGCCTTATTATTGTTCGAGTCGTGATAAAATCGTTTACTGGATGTCTAAGATCTGTAGTGTGATCCTGTTCAGGAATAGGAGAAGTTAAAATTGCCCTTCCTAAGGAACAACAGTTTATTCATCTGCATCAGAATGTTGAGATGATTATTAGTGATTCTCGTAAGGATATTTTGATGTAGTTTGATGATGATGCAATATGAATAGATTGAATGATTTCTAAGTTAGATGAAAAATTGAAGGTGAGAGTACTAGGTGATGTATTGGTTTTTAGGACACAATGACGGTTTTTTTGGTCTCGATGGACACACAGTAGATGGAGAACTCATCTTTTAATAGAGCACTTATATCGAAAGAGAGCCCCAGTACTCGATTAGACCAATATTTAGGAAGTTAAGATGTGTTTTATGCCGATTCGTCCTGGAGATTTCGGAAACAATTGATCTATATTTTCACCAAATAAAAGACCTATGGTTTTCAAAGCTGTTCGTCATGTCGTAAAGATTTTTCTAGTCTACAAATAAAGCTGTCATTTGGACGCATTTCTTGTGATGAAATCAGGTAGAATGTTGGAGGAAATTATAAATCTCTTGCAAACAGTATGAATAGGATTGTAGATAGTTTCCTAGAAGATCTTTGGATCGTTGCAGGAGTTGCAGGCAGCGGTTTCAGTGTCAATGCTACTGCACGTACAAAGAATAAATTTACTTGTTAAAAATTACTCATTAATATTGACTTTTTTGACCTAGTAACCGTTCGTGTCCTTAATTTGGGAGTTCCTGGTCAATATAATCTTTGTTTTCTTAATTCTTATTTTTCACGTATTCATTTATTTTTTAATATCAAAAATAAATCAATAAAGTTTGAAAGACTAAATGAATAAAGAACCTAATGAGTTTCTTAATGATTTGCGAATATTATTATAAATTTATAAAGGCATACTCAAAGAATCCAAGAGCATTGAAAGAGTTAGGCTGGAATGAGCAGTGTAAAATTAATTTGGAATAAAACATCTGACAAGACATTGGAAGACATGAAAATGCCCTAATGGAATCACTAATCTTAACATTTCTTCACTTTAACAAAGAATTTTTACTGCATACATAAGCAAGTTTCAATACAATAAGGGAAGTGTTATCGCAGAAAGACAACCGAAGAAATAAATTAGGAACCTCATATGGGTAGCAAACAATGAACAAACATGAAAAATGATTTTGCATTTTTTCTCTCAACATTTCATTCACTACTTGTATGGTAGAAGGTTTACATTTAGATTAGATCAATCACTATTTACAAATATTCAATAAGCTTCTGTTAATTTTTATTCTTCAGTATTATGTTTTAGATAAATTAAATAATTTTTGATATCAATATTATCCAAGATGATTACCGTAGTCGTTACTGAAAACATTAGTTTCTGTAAGATCTTATATTATTTAATATATTAACATTTATTTTAATTTTTGTTTAAAATTTTCAAAAATTCCCTATAATATCATTGATTTCTTCATATGAATTATTGATATTAGCGTACCATCAAATTTTGTTAATTTTAGTTTTGATCCACTTTTAAAATTTTCTTTTGAAAATCATGCATATTTATTGAATTATCGAAATTAGTTTCCCCAATACTCGTGTATTTTCTTGCATTTCATGTTGTTCTTTTACTTTAATTTAATGCAATTTAAATTTGAAATAAGCTGTTAAATGACCTTGGTTTTTTTTTATAATGTTTATTGCAAATTCCACAAATGAGACGCAACAAAATTTTTTAATTATAATTTTATATTTTTTTAGAATATATATAATTAAAAATTGAAATTTCTTAGTTCTGTCTTATTTTTTGTTGTAATAATTTTAAGTTCCCTTTTAGTGCTTCTCGTAATTTATATCCATAAATAGAGTAGCGTTGTACTTTATTTTTAAAATTTCTTCTTTCAAATCTTTAAATTTTCAGTTTTTAAGATTTTAGTAGTGGTTGATTTGTTATCTATTTGCTCTTTTAAATGAAATAAATATTATTTGTCAAATACATATCTAATCGTTTCATAAACCAATCGATAAATTTTATTTCTTTACTACTCACTCTAAGTTGCCTTACAAAGTCATTTAATATTGCGCATTTAGTTTTGAATAAATAAACGAGTTATTTGACTTGTTCCTATTGCTATTTATATATTATCTTTATAATAATATGTTAGCAGCTACTATTTTTTAAAACATACATTGTAAATTAAATTATATATTTAAATGAATATTATATTTAAATACAATTATATAAACAAATTAATATAATTTCATATAAAATAAATCTTGAGAAATTTAATTCAATTTAAAATTCTCACAATTTTCTTTAAAATATTTGATTTTCTTTGACATTGTATCGAATACTTTACATATTTATCGATACAAAACTTCTAATTCTTCTATTTTTTATATGTTCTTTAAATCATCTTTATATCTTCTCTACATCTTCTTTTCATTGTCTTTATATATTCTCATACAGTCTCGATATCTTATTCCTTCTTCTGTATAATTTTCAGTCACTGATCTAATGAAAATGGAATCCAGATGCCTGGCCGCCATGTAAGATAAAACACGCATTGAAATGATACATACAATATTTTCGATAATTGTTTTGCTTCGATTCCATTGGATAGTAGAAAGTGGAACTCGATTGTGATGAAATAAATCATTATCAGAATTTGGAAATTTCACATTGAATTTGTTCAATAATTATTTGATCATCGCTTTATTTAACTTATTTAAGGATCGGAAAGTGATTATGTTATAATTTCAACGGTTCGGTCACTTCCAAGTTTAATGGATATTGATGAAAATCCATCATCTAGTTGGATCAGTAAATATCTTGGATTCATTACCGACATTAATCAGTTGAATGTGGCAATAACAAGAGCTAAGAAGGGTCTGTTCATAATCGGTACGGATTTTTTCGAAATTGTTTCTTTTAAGAATTTTCTTATTCTTCTTAGGTAACAGTCAACTGTTGTCAGTCAATGAAATTTGGAAGTGCTTAATTGATGATTTGAAAAGACGGAAATGTTTTATTGATTATATATCCCTTTATTAACATCTTATTGCCGCTACATAGCGGTGATGTCTTTATTTATATTTTTAATTATTACCTTTAAATCATATATGCTATTATCAATTTACAAAGATGTTATGATCTAAATTTAAAGTATTTTCGACTATATTCATTCTAGATATCCTACGAAAATAATAAGTTATAAAGTTTTTAAAATTCCCGCGATAAGTTCAAATATAAACTATCAATTCTAAAATTATCTGAAATGTCAGATGTAATTATAATATAAAAGATTTTCAACCAATTTAAAGTTTTGGAAGTTTAAGTTATTGGATCAATAAATGATTCTTTTGAAAATTAATTTATCTTTGAATAGGGACTTTTTATTCATTCATAACATGAAAATTTATTAAACTATGAAGAAGATTCGACTGTTTTTTCTATTAGTTTCTAATTTTTCTCATGAGCATGGAGAAATACTAATGGTTAGGGGATTATAAAATGTATTGTAAAATATTAAATGGAAAAATTACAATTAAATGGTAGCATCAGAACAGAATATCGACCTGGGTATTTTAAGAATGGAGGGAGAGAAAAAAAATATATAGAATAAATCAAATATCTAGTATGTTGTTGTGTGATCACTTCACTATGTTGAACCGTAATGATTTTTTCCAGGTGATTGATTCAATTTCACCACGATTATCTGCAAATATTGATGTAATTTAAGTTTTCTGAATTTGATATCCGATTTGGTTATCTCTCATTTGTTAAGACTCTGATACCAATGACATTGAACGATGATTTTGATCCTTATTTAATAAATAACTAAGACTTGCTACTACAAATGTTTATTAATAATCAACACCGGTAAAATTGATTAATAAATAAAATAAAAATTACAAATTGTTGGGGTTACTATTCCTAATTATATTGTGAGTTCGATACTACGTCCTGTGTTTATATATATATATAGTTTAATACGAACGGATCCTTTAAATCTTTTCTCTTTATGACAATTCGTACTTTTATTTTTATTTTTTCTGTCATTTTTTCCAAAAAGAGCTTGCTGAAGTTGCCTTCATTTTCGAGCTAAGGCGTCTAGTCAAAAATCTTTTTGCGTTGGCTAATTTTATGATTTCACCATTCCTTATAAATTATTTTCTATGACGGATTCTGAATAATCATTTTTTCATTCTCCCACATTTATAATTTATAATAATAATAATAATTATTATTCCACCGTCAAATAAATTATTTTTAATATTATTATCATTATTTTTCATCTATTTAAAACTTATTTTTATTTAGTCGATTTTGTCCAAAAAAATATAATAATTGTATAAATAACATCATTTTTGCGAATTCATAACTTTTTATTTTTTGAACGATATGCAAAGTTTTTACATGAATTTTTACAGTAGATCATATTCATAGAAAACGTAAAATCAAGAGTTATTTACAAGTAAATCAACACTTAAAATAAATTCTTTAAAAGTTAAATCACAAATTAATTGTCTTCATCGATGTCCATCTTCCATCTCTGCAGGGTTTGATAGGATTGAGACTGGGGTTGTGGGAATTTGTTTCTTATCTTTAGATAGGCTGAAAACAAGGATTGAGATGATCTAATTGATGGATTTTGAGAAGATATTATTGAATATTGAGTTGAACCGGCTATGGAACAAAATGAATTTGAATACTACACTATACATATCAACTTATAACGGACCTTGACAAATACACGGTTAACAAACTTCTAGTCATGAAGCAGGACCAGTTTCCTTTCAAGATGTTTGAAAGAAAACTCGATAATAAAATATGAGCTAAACCATTTTTAATATAAATTAGTATTTCATACGAAAATATTTTGCTGTTGGATCTTCCAGTAAAATACCGGGCACACAGGGAATCCTGATCTTCTACACTAAATGGTCTTGTAATATGCGGTTCTTGATTACAAAATAATATGTTTTCTTCCTTATATGGCAATCGATGTGGCGCATAAATGCGTCTTCACTGATGTATAAATAATGGAATTGTGGACCTGATAAACTGTGAATACTGCCTTAAGTAGGTGTTGGTGAATCACTCGCAGATATTTTCTGCGATTAAATCCAATGGCCGTGAATTTGTGATTTTCTCGACAGAATTTATTTATTGGACAGAGCAATTCTCTCTGATTAAATTTTTTGTAGAGAAATATTCTTTCTGATTAAATTTAATCGAGTGAATATTTTATTCAGTGAATAAATTTTTGTGCTCGATAAATGATGGCAATTAGTTTGGTGATGTTATTGCGCGATAATATATTGCGTGTTATTATTTTATAAATTAATTTATTATTTATTGAATTTCAATGGATTTGTTCCAGTTGGGTTTTCTAATATTAATTTTTTACATATTTATGATAATAATTATTATAAATATTAATATATTATAATGTTTTAAGATGATTTCACTTAGTTGTTTTTAAGAGTTCTTAAGATAAAAAATGAATAGTGATGAATAAAATTTAATGCACATGTCACACGCATTGCCATGCATAAAAATATGATTCAACAATCGTATGAATTTAAATAACATTCTAGGTGGTGCTGCGATGTCAGTCTCTTTAATTATACATGGTCCTAGAGCTTCGTACTTTATTTGAATTAAATTACTGTCTGTGCTGGCTGTTGTTAAATACTTTTTGTTAAATACACTATCTGATGAAATCAATATTGAATTGCTAGTTATATAAAATGAGATGACATAGTTTGATATAATTTGTTTGATTCGATTTTCTTAAACCTTATCTTATAATCTTCTTTCTTCACCTCACTATCAATATTATGTGGAGATAGTATGATAGGCAGCAATGATCTAATTCTTGTATTTTATAATTATCAGTCTCAAACACAAATTATTTTATACAATGGAATCAAAATCAGTCTCAAATTGTTTAATAGTCCTATCCTATATCCTATCTAATCAACAACACTACAACTTCGATTACAATAAAGTTTATTAACTATAAAATGTGCGACAAAATACAATTATACAACAAATGTTTTAGTTAAAACTACACTATACAGCAAATATAAAAATGACCTTGACGATGACACCTACAACTTCTGTAAAGAAAACGGTTGCAAACTTCAACTCTAGAAGTCGAGCCTTTATCCTTAAGATGTTTTTGAGGCACAACTCGATAATATGACAATAACGCGGAATACGGTATATAATACTGATCACGATTTTACAGAATCAATTTAACTCACTCGATTAATATAATAGCAAAAATCGAAGGGCATATAACACAAGGCTTCTTATGGCAATACGTATCTTGGCTTCTTGTTGTATGGATTAACTCGCTGGAGTCCTAGTGGTTTCACAATTAAACGGGCGAGTTGTGGTGATTTTAACTCCTATTTATATGATTTGAAAGTCGGCGCTATTTAATCCTCCCGAATAAAATATTTGGATACATTTTCTGGAAAAAATTCCCTCATATTTAATTTATAAAATCCCTTTAATCTTTCCGCTATTATATCCATTGCCATCAAATTAATCGTATATATAAACTATATTTCATTTTAAATAATATTATAATAAATTGTTACATTATA
>JBBMOY010156677.1:0-12401 GCA_037951405.1 Platydemus manokwari | reverse complement strand
GTGTAGAAGATCATTTGCATTTATCCAAGAGTTTAGTTGTCGACACAGAAGGCTGGTGTAGATTTTATACGCGCAATTCAGCAGTTCAATTGGCCGAGAGTAACTCACTTAATCATATTCTCCTTGTTTAATCGGCTTGGGAATCATTGTCGTGTAGTATTTCTGCCACTCGTCCTTGATTGATTCTGAATCAAGACAGTCGTTGAAAATTGTTGTCATAATTTCTGTATTCGAGTCCGCAAACATCATGTTTTTGTACGTAATTCTGTTTCTGCCAGTGGCACTAGGCTTCTTGTCCTTTAATATAGCATAGGTTTCTCCAATGTTGAAGTTCTTGAATTCGAAAGTTGGTCCTCGTTTAACCACATCAAAATTTCCAAGTAATATTTGACTATTTTCAAAAATAACTCTTTCTCCTTTAGCTTTCAGGGTTTGATGGCTATGGTTTCGAACAGTCGTTATTTATCATCTTCGGGACATCACATTGATACACAGAAAGTCCTTGCTTAGATTGAAATGTATTATATTTATTCATATTGTATGTTTTGTATATCATATATCGGATAGATTCATCAATATCTCAACCATAGCATCAATTATAACAGATCGCAACATCAAATTTTATCTGATCATTATTTTGGAAAATTAAAATCTATTTATAGCTCCTGGCACATCTAAATTAAATCGTTTCGAAATACATAGTCAGATTATAAAATGTGTTGGTTTTCTGTGATACTTCATTAATTAAAAATGTTAAAATTAATTATTTATTCTCGTTCATTTGATAAACAAAATCAATTGTGTAGTTCGTGATATTATCTTTTCTATTCCTTCTATCAGCGCTTATATCATTGGGTTCATCTATCATATATAGTATAGTCCGTAGTGTACCAATGTCCGACCCTACTGATCGTAATTAACGGTTTGGGGAATTTTAATGACAATTTTTGCGTGACATGTTAAAGCCACTTTAACTAATCAATTTTGTTGGAATTTTATTTTAAAAAATGTTCAAAGATATTCAAATACTATAAATTCAGCTCAAATTTATAATATTTTTATTTTTTCAAAGGAGTTGAATAATTAATATATTTAATGTAATTTATTAATTAATAGTTTAAAATCATATATTATTTTTAGTTTCACATTCATTAAATCGTGCTAATTTCGACAATTTTGAGTTTCAATTTTTCTTGCCGATTTTAACCAATGACAACACACATGACGTCATTTTTTAATAAAATCTTCAAATTATCTCAAATTAATGATATCCGAATTCAATTGATTAAAATCGATATTTTGTAAACAGTATACTCACAATAACTTTTATCTGATATGATTTTCGTTTTTTAGCTCAAATTATTGGATGAAATAATTGATTATTTATGAGAACCCAAATATTAACATAATCGAATTAGCGGCACAATAATCCAATACATATATTTCCCTGTAATAAACGAGATTTATTTTACTAAAATAAATGATAACAAAAATTGATTGACGTCATTCCAATAAATACATCCAAATTTGTTTTGGAAAATCAATACAGGAACAATTGCAAATCACAATACAAAAAAATGCAAAAACTCCTCTCTCTCTACAATTCATCATGGTCATTATATTCGTCGGGCGATTTGTTACATGCTGATGGAGTTTCAAATTTGAATAAATATTCACATCTACTCGGTTCCGAGGCTTCGATCAGTTTATTTTCCACACCACATCGAATATCGACCTATATTTGAAAGACACAATTATTCGGGCATTTTATCATTTGAAATGTTTCACTTTTGTTCTGCGATTTGGCCCATTCCAACATGGCAATCCATTATCATAGATCTGTGTCGAATAGAGATTTTCCTCACCAGCCCAATGACCCCATCGACCCAATTCTGTTTCGGAATTGGAATCCTTCGGAAATTGGCTCGTCTTTTTGAATGGACACAATTTGTACACATATTCCCGATCTACCAACTCATAACAAGTCTCATCTTCGGCTAATTTATAAAATGCTGAACTTGGACCGAAATCGATATTGAGAAGATTTTCGATCGATCTAAATTTGTTGAAAAATCAATTAATTTTTCAAAACACACACACACCATAATTGTCTAAAGAAGTTCAAAACAAATCATTAAATGAATCAATTTGAACAAATACATGAATTTTTTTTATTATATTCTGTGATTTTCCAATATTCATGTGCTTCCCGTTGCCATAGCAACCAGAGCTCTTAATGAATTCGATATTTTAGAAACATATAAAATGAACAAATATGTATATCAAGAAATGGAAATCTCTACGCAACATAAATACTTGTAAATAACATTGTCATTGCGAATAAATTCCATTTTTATCGAATTACATCTCTTATTTCTAAATGATAAAAAATTGTCCCTTGACGGTCCATCAGAACGATTTAATCAATTATTGAAATATTTCTCTCGCATATTGAATAATAAAATACAATTTTAACAATGAAAATAATTTCTTATTTATTTATCTACAAAATAAATATTTATTTAATTGCTTTTTGTTTATCTAATCAATGAATGTTTCTGTTATTGCTGACATTAATCGTTACGAAAGAAAAATCAATAAATGTTAATAAATATTATAATAATAATAATAAAAACTTTTTCTCATTTTCCAATTTCGTATATTTCTCATTTAATTCATTGAATTTATTGCGAGCTTCAGTAGCAGCTGGATAGAAAAATATGCTATGATAAACTCATAATCATTGGTCAATAATATTATACCATCAATGATTTTCAATGTCTGTTCATCATATTCCGTCTTGGTTGGTTCTTCTGGGGCGGTTTCTTCGTGTTTTTCATCTTCTGGGCTTTGATCAACTGGATCAGGTACTGCACCGTCAAACTCTGAATTAACATCGTGTTCTACTCTTTCTTTGAATTTGAAAATTTGTTTAATGTTAGGCCAAATTATTTCAGCGAATTGAATTTGATCAACAAAATCGTGATCGCTTAAATATTCCTAAAACCAATTCATAAAAAAATATTAAAAATTTAACAGGAGAAAAGCATTTTACAGATTGTAGAGTTTGGTGTTAAAGTTAACATCAGTTAACCATTGAAGTGATTATTTTAAAACATTTATTATTTGTTACCATGGTAATCATAAATTAAAAGATGTTTCAATTTTTCACATAATTATATCATAAATCCTTTGATTCATAAAATTTTAATTGAAATATAATTTTTTTTTGACTATAAAATTAAATATTATTTTAACAAATAAATTTATAAAATCTGTAGTGGTTAATAAATTCAGAATTTGTGATCAAAAAAATTCAAAGAAAAATTTAAAAAATGGTCATTCTTATAAGAATAGATCTAATTGTATATATTTACTAATAATTAAATTTCTTTTAAAATCTTCATGGATAGATAATTGAATAAATCAGTGATTATCATGTAATATAAAATTAATAATTATTATTTTAGTTTTTTCATTTTCAGAAATTTTACATATAATCTAACAGTTTAAATGTTTTGTTATTGAGAAAAACCAAATATTTGAAAGGGTTTTTAATTGCATTAAACGTTAATACACTAATTACCTTCGCTTCTTCGTGAGAAACATCACCGTTTTGATCAATATCAAATTCATGATGACTTTGCAATTCTTCAATAGAAATCCTAACAAATTATATGGTTGAGACAATATTAACAGTTTAAAATGCCAACTTTTCATTAGAATCGATATCTAATTCTTTGAATGCTTTGGATATTTTCAAAGATTCCATTTTTGTTTGATTTTCAGTTTGAAGTTTCTTCCAGTTTTCATCATATGCTTGCTTAGCTTCTGTCTCTAGTGCTTCCGAATCAGTCTTAACTCGTTCAGCAGCAAGTTTTTCTTCACTAAGAACTTTAAATTGTTCATTAATTGTCTCGAGTCGGAGTTTTTTATCAGCGACAGAAATTTCATACTAATTTTAATAATATATTTAATATAAATAAGTAACAATTAAAATTTACCTCCTTAACATACTCTTTGTAAATTTTATTCCCTTTTTCTGCTGCTTCTTTAAGCCTTTTAATTTCCTCTCGAGCTATAGCACCTAATTCCCTAAATGATTTTATCAAACATTAGTCCATTTTATTTAGATTTTCCTTACCAACATGTGTTAGTGCAATTAATTATGCCAGAATATTCATCTTGCCCATCACAGCAATCACAAATTCCATCATTAACTCGAGATGAGGGAATATTTTCAAATTTATGTCCTTTATTATCACAATGAAAGACACCATTTGAACAAGCCGATGTACCGGGCTCATCAGTAGCATCCCGGCAATCGCAATAATCATCATTTACTTTGTTCCAATTAATAACACCAGACCCATCAAGGCATTTAAATGGAACATTTGGTTGATAAAATGATAATTCTGTTAAAATATTATATAACTTATAAGACAAAAAATTCAAACTTGAAAATGGTATCCCTCTCGGTTTATCAACACATTCAATATGAAGAATGATAGCGAAATAAAATATTACAATATACAACATTTTTGAAATCTAATAGATTATGTGTAAGGGTTTAAACAAATTTTCTTTATTCTAATAAACTTTTGAAACTATAAGTGATATTTTTATTTTATTTATATTATCTTTTTTATTATACTGCAACTATGAGTTTTAATTTTTTTAATTTGTAAATTAATAAAATTTCAAAATTTTCTGATTGATGCTTAATTTAAAAACCACTTATTTATTATGTAGTATAATAATTTTATAATAGTAGTATATTTGTTAAAGCCTGAATAAATGATTAATATTTAAAAACTTGATATTATAGTCTTTTAAAGTAAAGAATAGGATTTTAAATAAACTTTACTATGCATAGTATAATTTTTTGTTTAATAAATTATTTAATAGTTAATATAGTGTTAATAATTAAATTTATAAAAGCCATTTACAATGTTAACTTTTAACAAAATACTGAATTTCAATGAAAACCAAGTATCAGCAAGTTTATTTTAGAGTTCTTGATATCTTCTAGCTTATCATACTTAAAATGATTTTCATATATAAACGTTTCAATTTTGTCAATAGCTATATTTTCACTGATATTTTAATACTTTGTATAATAAATAATTTGAAGTAATTAAAGTAGGCCCGAGTAAATAAATATTTCTTATGATATAAATGTTTAAATATTAATGAAAAAATAGGTAGAAAACAGATTCAGTGATAAAATTATAAGACATTTAAATAAATTAGGGAAGGCCTAGAGATAGATATGTTAGACATTTAGACTTCGACACAGTCACAGATAATAACTGATACTTAAGTAAACAAATGAGTATAGATCAATAACATATGAATCCAATCCATTTCCCCCAAAACTTCATCATATTCAAAATTGCTAATTCTGATTCTGTATTATATCTTCTCCCAATAATGCGCACGATATTATTTTCAATTATAAATAGAAATCCACAATTATCATACAATCTTTGATCTCTATCTAAACTACATCATTTTTTATAGGTTGATCAGGGTTGTGTAAAATTATGCGCAAAGATTTCTCCAAATGTGTCTGTAAAAATGACTAATCCAAGTTTATTACAAAAAGGTTCTATATCTTTAATTTTTTGACTCTATGCGACTAAAATGTTGTTATTAAATAATATATAAAATAACAAGTTATTATTAAAACAAATAAATACAGAGTAAAATATATTTCTTCAATAAATATTTCTCAAAATTAAAAAATATCTACTTTTTCTGAAAGTAACATATGAGACACTCAAGCAAATAGTAAGGATAATCATTGTTTGACGAACCAGTCTCAAATTAATAAAAATTGAATCTCCTCCAAAAGCCTCCGAAACCGGCTGAAAAAACAAAAATATATATAAATGGATCCACATAAAGTGAGATACTATGCATATAATAAAGTTGAATTATGGACTATAGATGTTTATACACGGTACCCTGATCAAAAAATAACTAGAATCGTCATGTGATTCGTGTTAAATTAAATACAGATAAAATAATTTCAATGATCTATAATAAATAGTAAAGCATATAAAACATTTTTGAAACACATATACCCGCATTGTTGGAATCTTAAATTTAAAAATATAATGGAGGATGATGTTGGTAAATTATTATTTCTAAAGGAGCATGTTAAAGTAATTAAATTGTTATTAAGAAACTTCCTATAAATTTTAAAGATCAACAAATAAGGACTTAGGTAATGAAAATTTGTCTTTATTAATAAGACATCTAAATTTATAAGTTATTTTAATAAAAATAAAAATTCGGAATCACTGGATTATAAAATTATATATTAATATTTACCAAATATTCTTAGTTTTATCTCTAATATTTTTAACAAACTTATATCAGTTGGGTACAGAAATACCCAAAATTCGCAATATTAAAATATATAATTATAATATTTTAAAGTTTATTAAATGAGTCAGACCCTCCGATAAATAGAAATAACAAAATAGATATAAATATAATAAATAAAATCTAAAAATAGAACAGATAAATTATTAAAAATATAAATGGTACAATAAAAAAAGTTACTGAAAATGGGATACTGAAAATACAAAGATAAAAGCAAAAGATGATAGGCCGATAAAACAAAGAAACGAGCACATAAGAAATCAAATAAATCAGAAAGACCCCAATAATTATAAAAGTTCATACTAAGTTGATTATGAAAATCAGCAAGTTATTGATTCAGTTATTCGCACGCTATAACTCGATTAGCACAATTAGGAATTGGTTGGTCATATCAGCCGTTATCGAATTCACAAATTAAAATTTTTGAACTATCCAAACGAAACAAAATAAAGACCATGAGACAATTCATACTGTATGACTCAGAACTTGAATTGAATTAGATAAGCGCCTGACACTTAGTGAATCGAGACACAAAAAACTAAGCAAACCGATTGTGTCTCAACAAGCAAAGTTATTTTGTATTTTTCTAAACTTTAAAAATGATAATGAAAATCATCATTATTAATAATGGTGTCTTAGGCCCAGCCCAAACACTCTCTAATCATTTTTAACCTTATCCAAAGTAATCTTGAACTTTCCTTGTAGTTGTCAGACTATTAGGTTCAAACTCTATAATAAATCAAAGGACCTTGCCGCTCTCCGATGAAGGATCGTATAAACTCTTAAAAGAGCAATGGCGTATTATTAATTAATTTAATCAATAAACAACTCCTGGTTATTTGTTAGATAATATTCGCTAAACAATATCTGTTAATTATTATTGATAATTGTTATTTAGATTTTTCTTGTGTTTATCATTAATTATTTTATTCTCGAAGAAATATATATTATTACATCATTTATTTTATTTATAATTTAAATCGCTTACCTCATTTTGTTACACTGTCTTCTGGAGTTAGGCATTACTAATCCATAAAACATTCTGAAGTCAGGAAACCAAATTAAACCATCTGAGGCCTAACATATAGCACCATAAGATTAAGTTTTTAAAAATAACAAGATAATATCACCTAGAACTGAGACATCCTTAATATATGTTTACGAATAATAGAAAATGATGATTTGACAAAAATATTATGTCATATTATTAGACATTTTACACCTAAAGAGTTGACATGTGAATCTACAAAATTTAGAATCATCTATACAAAAATATAATAAAAATAGCTGTACTTATTATTTTAAATATATTTGGTTTATATAAAAAAGTATCGTAATAGAACTAATAGTACTAGTAGATTAGTAATTGTACCTGATATTGATATAAAAGTAGGAGAAATTTGCTTACTGAAACATACTTTTAAAAGAATATATGTTAATTGAATCACTAAAGATGGACTAAAAATATTTTATTATTACTACTGATTATTTTTAAAAGAGGACATTTATTAATTTAAAAGATGGCCCGTTTAAAAATGTAATAAATTTTGATTTTGGAGACCAGGTGTATATATCAAAACAAGATGATGATAATGTTATTGTCAATCGATGTCAATCACTACAGCAATCTAATATAATATCATGTAAAAAATTCAACACAATTCACTATATGAGATTTCCGCAATTCATGATTAATTCTTTTGCAGGTGATTACGCCTATGATTAAATGAGAGCATTCAGATACTATTAAAGTTGTAAAAGTATGTTTGATGAATTAATAATACAGTAATATTAAAAATAATGGAGATTTTATATGTTACTTGCTTGCTGATTAGCGGTGCTCCCTTCTTTTCCGTCGCAAGCGCAATCCAAGGGCCTTGAACCAGATAAATCGAGATGATAACGATTTTAAAGAAGATTACTGGATGATCACTCTTTACTTCATTTTTAGAAAATCTCACCCGTCCGTTTACACAGCGAAATATGAAATCGAAATAAACTAGGGTCAGCAAGTTAAATTTATAATATTTTATAATAAATTTGTGATTAATATTTTATTTATCATGATTAACATAATTTGTTTTGATAGATTTGTGATAGATTTATTATTTTATTTATCAAATGTTTCAATTTTTTACAACTTCAATCAGTGCAGAATATACTGGAGGTATTAAGATTGTAATTGCTGTGAATCTATAAATTAATCAACACCCACAATACAATAGAAGCGTTTTTGAGAATTGTATCTACACACTTGCTTAAAAGAACATTAAAAATATACTCTATCAACCAGAAGAAATACATAACTAAACATGTCTCACAGTGTGTTTATTTACAATTAAAGTCAAATTCTCATAAATCTTGCTACAAACATTTCCTCATATCATTCCACCATCAGTTGATAGCTTAAATCTGTATCGGTAGGATCCTGAGTGTAGTACAATGTCATGATATCTGTAGCCAGTGTTCTTATTCTACCGAACAATGGATTTAAATTCACTGAAAGCACTTGAATAAATTCAATCAATCGAGGATGGCGCTCTAGAATAGCTGCATATCTTTTCCCTGCAAATGTAAAATAACCTTTGTAAACCAGTTCAATTAATTCAAAAATCGTAACATGAGTATTTATCAATATTTAGGAAAATAAAATTATTCTACCCTGATAGAGCTACCTTTCATCGAGTTCTAATTTTGATATCTGAATAACCGTTGCGCCATTATTGATTATTATTAGACAAATTTTTGAAAACAAATTCATGAATATTAAATAAGTTTCTAAATTGGAACTGTATGTATTCATTTGCATATAAATGTACTCATGGACAGAAAGATCGAATGATAGTTCAATAGTTCAATGTGAAGATCCGAAATCTGTAGATATTATATTAGAAATCTCATATTTTAATCTCCAATAAATGTCTAGATATGTATGGAACATAAAATGGAATTTATAATTTTATTAACATTTTAAAACCTTTTATTAGTATTGGAACGTATCTTTGAATTAATCATTCTAACTGTATGTTTTGAGCGGAATATCAAAGTGAAATTTCGAAATCGCCAATTCTTTCAAAATATAATTTAATTGCATAGAGAAAAATTCATATTTTATGATTAATTAAATTATTTCAATGATGTTTTTAGAAAAAATCAAAACAGACCACTAAAAGAACCACTACTACAAAATTCGATACTTAAACTGAGATACACTAGCTGAACAGCAGAAAAGATCGTCCCAGTATCATCTTAGTAAATCAAGTTCAATGGACAGTACTTTAAAAGCTAATAATTGATATTGTTAAATTTAGTGTGCTTTTTGACAATTTGAACTCGTACTGAATAAGAAAAAATAAGAATATGAAAATGATATTATAATGATTATTAATCTTTCTCGTCCATAATTTTAAGTCTAAAAATTGTTATAGAATGCACTATATTGGAAGTAATTCAGTGGAAATTTGAAACAAATATCTATCATAAATATTCGCCAAATAATGCGCACTTCAGGATTCACATTTATTCAGTAAAATATTAATTATAAAGAATTTATTCACTATCAAGAAAATGTACTAGAAGTATTCTAAGGTTTTTCGTTATTATTTGAAATAATAAAGACAATATGAAGTGGTAATAGTATTGATATAGATAGTAATAAAAATTATTAATAAAAATGATTAACTAAAATAAATTCAAAGAATTGAATTTGATATTTTTGAGATAAAGCTAAATAAAAAACCAAAAGTAAATAATTATTTCTAAAATAAATATTTTATAAAATAATATTAAAAATAAACAATGAAATTAATTATTTAAACAATTTGGTTTGTTTATTTAGAGTAAAAATTATAAATAATAAATACATTTCCAAATTAAGAAATTATTGACTTAAAAATGATAAGCCAGTGGCAGAGAATTTGGTGCAGTGTGTCGCTAGCAAAACGGTATTTAAAGGAATGACAGTTGGTTGAAGACTGCCATTAACTAAGAAGCAAATTTTAAGAACGATATTACGTGATATCGGGCTATTATTTATTTTTAATAGTTATAGCGCATTCGTGAATAGTATCTCCGAATATTGGCAATTTAGAAAGTTTAGAGCATAAACGCGAACGCGACAATATTTGTAAGTAATAAGTGACGAGTACTGTTGTGCTCTATATCAGGTAGATCCAACATATATAGATGTACATTTAACTGGTAACAGTTCCTAATTTTGATTTTAAGTACTCTTGATTCGGAGTCATGTGAAATATTCATTGATTATACAAGTATGACAATGAATGTATTATTAATCAAATTAACTTCATATGATGATTTACTTGTAAGTCGGATTTTAAAATAGAATATAAAACAATTTAAATTATTTTATACACTAGACAAAAATTTTCATGAAGATAATACCATGTATTGATATTTATTTTTACATATAATAGAGTAACATAATCCATCTATCCAAATATGGAATCAATTTTGTTTGCTATTTTAGTGGGTATTCGGTAAAAATATCGATACATATTTTATAGTGTTTCGACGAATAATTGTAAGGATAGTTTGAAAAATCTCAGTACACATAGACACACATATAGTGTATATATCCGGGTTTCCATCCTACAATGCTGTAAGTTATTTCCAGGACAAATCTGTGTTACGTGAAGTCATATAAAAAGAGGAATATGTTAGAAATTTTAAGTCTTAACTCCACCATGCCACCAGCGACAACACTTAACATTCCCATAATGCCTACTTTGCTCAATCAATCTTTGCCAAATTTCAGCAATGGAACCCCCATTCTCATTCTCCAAATGCTCAAGCCTGAACAATCAGTTTGTCACCGGAGGTCTAAATCTATACATTTTTGGTATATTCAATTCAGTTATCTATGTCCGGGAGATGTTTTACTCAACGAACTCCAAATTCATCACTCAACATTCAATACTCAATAGATGACAATAAATATATGACGTGCCCCAACACAAACTCGATCGAAGATCCTGATATAACAGTGTGCACAAAGATTGTGACATACTCAACACTGCATGTTATTGAAAATAGGATTAAGTTAGTAACAAAACGCTTAATTGTGTCGTTTCAAATTCAATATTTAGATTGTGAAAAACTATGATTTCATCACTTGTTTGAAGAGCATGATAATAATGTTGCATAATATTCAAGTACTGTAGTACGATAAGTAGATAATTCTGTGCCGGTATCACAATTTGCTGATACAGGATGGTCTTATTTTTGACTTTAAGCAGACTGGTTAAACAGAAATATAAATCCAACCTATCATTCTATCTTTCTTATGTTTATTAAATTTCACGGCAGTATTTATCCAAATAAATAATCAATGTACATAATAAAAATTTATAGAAATTCTAGCCAACATACTTTCAATTTTCATAGTATGCCTAATGGCCCAGAGTGCCCACAATAAAATAGCTCGAGAAGATCCAGCATTGGCAATTAGATTTTCAAATGGAAAAAATGATCGATAGCTAGCCATTAGAAAATTAGGCGTCACCCATGATTCAACGGCAGAATACTGAAAAAAATGGTTATCGAAGTTTATATAATATTCCAAATTCATCTCACGCAACTAAAGAATTATTAATACATACAATGCAAGTTTCATAAAACGATTTCTCACAACGACATTTCGTTTTCCACTCCGAATTACTTATTAGTAGAAGATTCGACAATATTCCTCCGGCAAAATATGTCATTTGTATATCTTCTTGTTTTAGCATATGGCTAGAAAAAATATGGATAACAAATTTCTAACAAGATGATGGTGTAATAATAAATACCAATAAAAATGTTCCTCACTTAATTTTAGCAAATTTAATTTAGAATTTTAATTTCGAAAGAAAGCAATTAAATCGATTTATTCTTTAGGTGTCGTATAGATAGGTATGTATGTATTTATGCATATATTAGGTTGTCCCATATGAAATGTCCGATTTTTATATATTGAACTTTAAATCAAAATTTTTTAAAAACTACTT
>JBBMOY010155566.1:0-12402 GCA_037951405.1 Platydemus manokwari | reverse complement strand
TTTGTTGCAGAGCACTTCATGCCAGGATAGGACTTGTTAGCCATTTTCGCTCACACAATAACGATACACATGTACAAATATGAAGCTTTCGTCATCATCGTCTGCGATGGACAGCTATTATTATTATTATTATTATTATTATTATTATTATTATTATTATTATTATTATTATTATTTTATCATTAATAATATTACTTTATTTATTAGCATTATTTTTATTATAAATGCTATATATAATAAATTATTCAAAGCAGGTGTGCATTTATCTGTACAATTTGTAGCTTAAAAGTGAGGACATTCATCGAGAAATTCCAATGTCTAATCATAGAGAATTGTTATTGGATCATTCCAGTAATCATCTCACACAGACGTCATAGTTCATTGTTATATTATTATGGTATCGATATTTCATTTAGTGAAAATAACGAATCGTCAACCAGCCATTAGTTTATGGAATTTAGGTTTGAATACCCGCATACATACTTGTAGTTAAATTTTTATAAGTACCGGGAAACCTTTGAAAATAAAATAAATTATTGAAAATATATATTTTATATAATTGAAATTGAAATTCTCAATTCGTTTAACACAGTTAACATGGCAACTATATATTTGCATTCGATTTTGAGAAATCAATCCTGTAAAATGCATAGAAGATATGAAAAAGATAAAAGAAGATATATGGCAGATGAGAGGCAAAAACGTTAACGATATTGATAAGATTTAAATACAATGAATGACTGAAATAACTTCTGAATACTTTGTGGGTTGATTTTCCAAATTCGTTTTAATTGAGTATAGAAATAATCCCAGGTAAGACATCCCATAAATAGGCTACCCCAAGTATCTACCGGTTTGGATTAATTCATGATCTAGTAATGAAAACAATCTATTATAAAATATAAATACTTTTATAACCAACAAAAAATTGGAAATTATAATACGAATATCCTTAAATCACAATACTCCCAATATCGATATTGCCATATAATTATATTACAGAATTTATGTTGTTCTTTACATCTACCATTGTGTTACACATAAACCAGACATCAATTTGTTTTAATTATTTCAATGATGGTTTGTTTAATTCAATAATTTCATCCGGTCCCCAACTCAGAGACAGAATAATAATTCGACACAAGCGCTGATCGATTCCAATGAACATTTTTCGTATTTTATATCGCATATCTAAATCGGCAACAATGCTCAAACTTGTCGATTTCCCTATTATTGATTATTAAAATATCTCTCGTGTACAGTATCAAATATCCCTTTTGTGATTGAACATCACAGTAATTATTTTGTCAGAAACCCATTTCGCCAAATGAACCAAGGCAATCTCGATTGAATTTGGAATAATATTCTCATAATTATTATATTTCCAATTACGATTAGTTTTCCTCCAAAAATTAGGAGAATGCAATGGTAACCATGACAGCGTTTGGTTATCTAGTGATTATAAAAAAATTCTCCCCGAAATTATTCGTCTGAGAAGAAAAAAGAAATTTGTCCATTATTAGTTACAACTTGTAGGGGAAATAGGAGAGAGAAACCCAATTAATTATATAATTAAAGTAGAAGGCGAGAACTTTATTTTAATATTCGCTTGGTGGGATAATTTTGGAATCAGATATGGATTATTATTAAGCTAAGATTTGTATATTCAAGAATTATTTAATTTATTATTATAATTATTATTTTTATTATTCTTTTAAAAGTCCAAAAATTAAATTACTTATGAAATAGCTGAAATAACATCTCTTTGTAAACAACAATTATAATATTATTGTATGCTTAGTGGCTACTTTAGGCCTTTGTTAAAAATGAAAAATGATTATGATTATGATTATGATTATGATTATTATTATTATTATTATTATTATTATTATTATTATTATTATTATTATTATTATTATTATTAACACATTCCTAAATTGAGGCGTAATTTTATAGATGAGTAATGACACGAAAGAAATGTTGATAAGAATACTGTTTGAGAAATGAGAATGTTTTACATTAATAGAGTGAGAAATTCGCTTACAGGTATGTTCGGCGGTTGTTTAATTCATCGATATCGGAAAGATTTAGTAAGATAAAATGAAAAGCATATTTACCATCTGATCATGTTTGGTATGAATCCGTTTGTTCAGTTCATCATATATCATTTACTTAATATCTTTGATGTGTTATAAAAAATAAACAGCAAGTTAAAATAAATAAAATTTGCTCAAGAATTTGTGAGTGTGTGATATTTTGTTGCTTGAGTTTTTGAATTGTTTATTTTTGAGTTTATTTACATTTAGCAGATTCTGAAAAGATTGGTATTCGGAAAATCAAGCGAATAAATATCACCTAGTTCCATACAATTCAGAATTAAGTTCATAGCAATATAATATTTGAACATATATAATAAACGAGGAGTACTTTTGATTCTCTTGATAAACTTTTAAAAATACATTGTTTTATTATAAAATACTATATTTGTCCTTAATTTAATGCTCATTATCGGATTATTACACCTTCTATATATCCGTACAATTTATTTGATTTCAGATAATAAATGTCCTATTTTTTAAAATTTTAAAAATTTTGAATCTAATGCTTAAAATGTGGAATGAAGTTGAAAATTCGCCATTATTCCTTGATTCATTTGTTGATATTTTTTTATTTTCAACACATACGTAATTAACTTAAATTCAAACTTAATAATTCCTTATAATATGCCCGATAAACTAAATTTGAGGGTTCTTTTAAAACCTGGGAATCTTTTTCATACTAATGCCTTTATAAACTTTTTGTTTTATAATCTAAATTATAATGTATAATTTATAAAGATAATGATTTCAAGATCCAGTTGATGGACGAGTTCAATTGCAATATCGTAAGCCTGCCAAACTGATAATTCGCAATCAATGAGGATTTACCAAATTTGACAATGTTTTATCGAGAACATTCACCAATGATAAAATGAAGAATTGATAAATAATTTTAAAGAAGAAGCCCGATAAAAAGTATTTGAAAATATTATATTAGAGACAAACTTCAGTAAAAAGTTTTTGGAATCTTAACTCCTCGAAGTTATCATAAAATCCAATCTTTATGGAATAAGTAGAGTCTGCTATGTTTTTAAGGATAATTCATATAATCTCTAATATTGTTTATAATTAATCTTTTATAATCTCAGCTCTTCTGGAATCACCAAGATCGACCAATGAATCATCACTTGACAAATCAGCACTTAGTTTAAAAGTATATAAACAAAAAATTTTATATTTGAAAATCCTATCCACCAATATTATTATATTTTCTGATTTTATTAATTCAACAGATGAACTTCTTTCATCAAATTCAGGTCATGTTTTTTTATTTTTTTTGGCAAGCGCATTTAAAACATCTCAAATTTTAAAAATCAATTTAGCTAGCTACTATCTACTTGTATTATGGTCAGTTTTAAACTGTCATCTATCACAAAACAAAAATTAATTAAAGAATTTAATAGAATAAGTCAGAGGTGGCCAACTTTAGTGTACGCAAGATCGACTTTTCATTTGAATATCATCTCACGTGATAAACTAAAATTGGCTTCAAGATCGACCAGTCGATTGCGATCGACCGGTTGGCCACCCCTGGAATAAGTCATATTTTTAAATATTTGTGAAAAGTCAATTCATCGTATCAGTGCAAGTTAATGAAATAAAAATACGATCTAATTATGAATTGTGTTGAAAAATCATATTAAAATGTTTTTTTCACATCACATACATTTGAAAAGAATCTTTTAACTCATTTTCATATCTTCTATATTTATACTGTAGATGTATATCAAGTGAATCTTGTTATATTAGGATTAAAACATATAATCAATATTTGGTACTAAGTAACAATTTATGATGTTCAACGATGCGAAATAATAGATAAGAATTATAATAAAACATTTTTTAGTAATAATATATCATCTATAAATACATTTTATTGATAGACATATAAGTTAAAAGCAAGATATTTGACGATATCGAATATCAAATTCGCTTAAGATAGATCAATGGAAGCACCATACTGCATGTCTATAAAATAAATATTAACAAAATAATTCAATGGCTCTATTATTCTAATAATATAACATTATAATAATATAATATTTCTAATAATACAACCAACAAATGTCTAGGAATTTGTAAGCATAAAATGTCTAATCCTAGTAACAGATATTTAATTGTTTTTAATATGGTAGAATTTCGTAATATTGTAAATCTAATTAAAAGAATGATTCAAATTATTTTTAAATGATTTAATGACATTGAAATTTAAAACAAAAGTAAATGTGTTATCTTTATATTTTATAAGAGAAATTAATATAAATCGATTTTTTTTTCTTTTAAACTTTTTCAATAAATATCTACTTTTAACGTGAGGTAATTTATGAATTTTAAGAAAATCATAAAATATTTCAAGCTTTATTGGTTTATAAAATTTAAATAAGCAATTATATTTTAAAATGTATTCAAAATAATAGTAAATTCCGAGGCTTTTTAGTGGAATATGTCTGAAAATAATCTGTTTAAAAATAGTGAAATCCCGATATAATATTGTATTGAAACTCTAAATTATGATATTTCGAGACCATTTAAATGATGTCAAGATCTAATAAAAATTGAAATTCTGTTTAAATCAAGTTGAAAAGTTTATAATTCTTGTTGCGTTATAATTCTTGCTTATAATTTCCTGATTATTGTTAAACTAAAGGATATAATATAGCTGTTTATATTTCTCAGTAATCTCAAACTATAAATTATAATTTCAAGTTTACAAGTGGCAAACCTTGGAAATAATTTCGGAAATTTGATTTATTTCGTCGAGGTAAGATCCTTACTAATGCCATATTAGTAGAAGAAATAATCAAATATTTTATAGGCTATTAACAATATGTAACAATAGAAATGAAATAAAGAAAATGCAAATATAAATCTTATTAAATTGTATCGGAAATATCAATTCGAATAGCACGAACCTTTATTTAAAAATTATCCTTGATCAATGACAAGATAATGTTTTGAGAAATATATAATTGAGAGTGAAAAGAAATTACAAAAAAATTATAAAACAAATCCGTTGTAGACTAAATCTCTTGTTAGTTAAAACAAAATACCTAGCTCAATTTTTTTGTTGGATTTGATTAAAACAAATTTTGAAAAGGTCAAAGATTTTATTGGATAATTGACAATACAATTTGCTGTATTTAATTATCTCGATTTAATTCCATGAAAAATGCGTCACGATTTATATGTCTATAAAAACTACTAATCGTGAAAAGTGTCCAAAGATTAACATCAAACCAATGGTATAGTGACTGCCACAAGAAATTCGACCAGATCTGATATTGCAATTGTTAGAAATAAAGCAAATCAATTCGTCGCTTATAATAAATAAAAAATTTTCTTTTAAAAGGGATATTGATTTACTAAAAATTTGCTATGGATTCACTTGTAGATGGTTTTAATAGATAAACACTGAGAAAAATCTAATTAATATTCACGGGGTTCTTTTCTCTTTAAATTCTAATGGTTAGAATATTTAAACAAAAGCATTTTTTATAAATTAGATATTGTGACTGTTAATTAAGAGTATTCAATAAAAATTTAATCTCCGGATCACAAAAGTCTGTGAAAGATTAAAGACTTAAAACAAAACACAATTCGATAATTTCACCACGTTCTGCATATACAGCAATAGAATGAGAGGGAGAGAGAGAGACTATTTTTATTCCTACTGGATCATAAATCCATTTGATTCAGATGAAAAATAAAATAAAATCTCATAATCATTTTTCTCTTTGACAAAAAGAATGAAGTAGACAGAGGTACTGAGTTAATTATGGGAAAATATCTTATATCTTATATAAATAAAAATAAAAGAATATTTCTTTTTAATGTAAAGTAAATTTAATGGGCAGAAAAATGTCGAATGGTTTGATGGGAAATATTGTTTTTATGTTTTGAAATCGTTTAAAATCGATTGTGAATGCTCAAATTTTGTTGAAAACATTTGTGTCTATGATTTCAATGTTTTTTGTAAATAATAGTCGAAAATTTTTTAAACAAAAACTCTTATTATCAGAAATCGATTATTATTCGGTCACTTATTTAAAGTTCATTTTAATACACTTACGAATTCAGGCTTTCAATGTCGGTTGTTTGCAAAATTACGGATTAATAAAATCAAATAATAATAAAAATTATTTACAGTGATATTTATCTCATGGACTTTATTGTTAAAGCGGTTGAAAAATTGAAAATATCTTTTTTGTAAAATTTTTAATATTATTTTAAATTGTACAGATTGATGGGAAAAGTTAATGTGTGATACACACACACCTTATTAGAATAACCTAAATCAGCTGAAGTTAGATAAACAGTTCAAGTTGTAGTGAATCTATATCTAAAAATACATTGATTCTTTGCTTGGCTTTAGTTTTTAATCAATTTTCACCAGTATTTCTCATTATTAATTTTTCTTAGTTTTGTTAATAAACTCTAATGATATCATTATTTTTCATGGAACAAATACCATTGTGCTTACCAAGTTCCTTTGTACTTAAATAGCAGATCTGGTTGCGCCTGAGATTCAAATGATGATGTTCATCAAATAAATTACACAGTAAATATATTTTTATTTGGTCTTTTTTCAAATTTATCGAAGTCGTTTCCGTTTGGTTTTCATAAACATCCGCATAAGCAATCACATTACACTTGTGATAGTTGTGAGAGTTGGTTTATGAATAATAAATGAAATAGATTTTTCATGCCAATACAATTGCATGACCGGACACAAACAAGCCGAATTTGTTATCAGGGAATTTAAATGAAATAATTTTAAAATTATGAATTAATGATAAAAAAGTAATATCTTTGTTTAAGTAAAGAGAAATTTTATCGAATTGTTATACTAAATGGACAAATAGAAAATAACTGATTAACTAGAGGTCCCTCGTGTGAATTATTCTCGTATTCTCGAGAATTTAATGAAAATGTGAATTCAATACTTTCTCAAATGAGATATCGGTGGAATTTATAAAATAAGTAATAATACATGAATAAATGATATTCTTTTTAGATTGGTCGAGTTTAGTTTTGTAATAAGAAACTAATATAAAGTAGTGGATTAAAAATAAGTTTTGGTAAAGCACAATGTATATATGTGTGTGTGAACGATTTGTTTTTTAAAGTGACCTTCTCCAAAGCTAGTTATTTTAATGTTTACATTTCTATATTACCTTCTCGTCTTTAATTAAATGTATCTAACATATTTAAAACATCACTAAAACTTTGTAAAAATAAAATAAGTTGGTTAATAAAACCGACAGATTTAAACTTTAAAACTGTATCAAGTCTTATTTTGAAATTTTCTATCAGATATTGTACAGTAAGTATATTGTACAGTATAATTTTATTAAATAAACCCAACATCTTTTACTATATCAGCAGAATTTTTTGATTAGTTCTGAAAATGATTTTTAAATAATAATAATTCCGTCAAATGTGATTTCAATGTCACACAAACAAGAAAGAAAGATTAACAATGTATTGAATGAAGATGTATTTTTCTAAAGTTCATTCTAATTTCATGGTAAACTTATTGTTTCGGTGAATTTATGCCTTAGAAAATCTAATTGGAATTTTAAAAGTTATTTAGGTCTATTTATCATCGCACAAACATTGTTTTTAAACAATTTTTATTATTCAATCTGGGTTGGTAAATTATAAACCATTAGGAACACGAAAACATGTTATAACGAAATTAACTTGTGCCATTTTTCAAATAAACAGCTTATACATATCACATATTCATTTTACAATTTTTAATCCCTGGATATTTGGTCAAATTTTCGAGATTCATTCAAATTGATTGATGAGAGAAAATAATTTGAGAGCAAATTTCTCGCATAAAATCATCAAATGCATCAAACAAATAAAACATGAAACCGATTTAAGTTAATTATAAAAAATATATTTCCGATTGGCTGGGCATTTTTACGGAATAATGTATTCTCGTTTCGATCTCGATTATAAATCTTCAATAGCAATTGGAATTGTTTATGGAAATTCGAATGTTTCAGTCTAGGTGAAATTCTATACATGTCGAAACATGAAACTGCTTCAAAAGAAACATTTCTGTATAATTTCTGCAACTTAAATATATCAATTTACAGATGAATAATCAAAACAATTCCACATATGTCACGACACAGAACTTGGAATAATTTTCCATAACTTTCTTTTAATTGATTCATTTTGAATTTTAAATGTAAATTTCATGTTATTAAAATACTGGATTAAATTAAGAAAAGGGGTCTTTTTACCTACCTACGTAATAATGAATTCCGTGCATGAGATAATTTTATAACTTAATTTTATATATAATTGTGATGTTTGATTTATTCGTATAATTCAATTAATATCTACCATTTTAGGATATCTAACATGGACAAAACAGTTTTTAAACCAAGTTCCTATTCTAATCACAACACTTCTGCACGATTATTTGAGTTTTTAAGTTTAATTTTTTTAATTATAAACCGAGTTAGTTAATTACAGACATGTTTAATAATATCAAAAATAAAATAATTGTAAAAATTGAGAAACTCTCAATTTGCTTCTGATGTTAAAAAATGGTTTTCGCTTATTTTGAATAAATTGCAATTCCACTTAAATCCGTTGCACAAATAATGAAATTTTAGGAGATTTTGAAGCTTTAGTGTATTTAATTTTATTTCAAACAACTAAAATTCTTCTTAAGTACTTAAATAAAAAATTCATAATATTTTTAAAGAATATAATTGAATAAACTATATAGAATTTTGCAATACAATCAACAAGTTTAAAATTTTATCTTAGAACTCTTTTTGAACTTTAGCTCTTAAAATGATTGTCTTATCAAAACTCCGAATAATCAAGTAAGGGTAAATAAATAATCATTTTTTTAATATTGATAATATCTCATGTAATTACAGAATTCTTTTATTAAAAATTGACATACCTTCTGACAGACCCAGAGCGATCATATAAACAAGGTGCGCAGTATTTCTAATCCACTGACACACTCCAATTTCGTTCAAATAATTACATCCACCAATTGTTAAATAAAATAAACAAATCAAAAGTAAACCTATGAAAATTATTTTCAGCATCATTGTATAAAATAAGCTTGCTATCTGTAATTTATATAGATATATGTATATCAGAACAACATACTCAAATAGTTTTGATAATTAGCTTTAACAATAATAGGTCAACCAGTCAGTATGAAGATTTATATTGCTGTGTTTTCAGTTCTCTCACAACTGAATGACTAGAAATTATAAATGACATACAATATAAATATGATTTAGAGCAAATAATATTTCTATTGTTGATTGTTATGAAGTGAAAATCAATAACAGACTGACAACAATGACTTGAATTATTTAATATATTCATTCATTCTTTCCAATTTATTATTTATTTTTTATACTTTCATTATAACGTGATAATAATAATAATAATAATAATAATAATAATAATAATAATAATAATAATAATGTATTTGATAATTAACATTTTTAGTCAAAAATATCCAATGACTTTATTATTAAATGATGTTTTCAATATACTATCCAATACTGTTGAGTAGAAAGAACTACAAACTGATCTACATGCTGTTTAATGAAAATATGACCCAGAAATTCAATTAGCTGAGTATGAAGGAATTAATATACAGAACTTAGTTGGATAAATTGTCGACAATACTATATAGGGACCGAAACAATTTAAATTGAGAAATATATGAAAATATATCGATGATAAACAGAATTAAATGTTGTATTTTTGATATCTATGATAAAGACAAGAACTGAAATTCGAGGAAGAAATTGAATTTTGATCTTTTAGAAAATTACAATAAAATTATAATAAGAAATTTAAGATTTAATTGTCTGGTAAAGCTCTTTACGGGTGTTGTATCGAAATTTAAATCAACTCGAAATTTTCGAAACTTAAAGTGGTTCATATAAAAAGACTTCATCCAATGAGAATTTAGCGATCTAAACATACAGATATATGGGAACTGAAAAATAATGCTTATCGGAAATTTGTAAATCGTCAAACATATAATAGAATCGATAATAAACCTACAAGGAGGGCTGTTAATCAAATATGATAATCATATTTTTACTTGTTTTCATTCCACGAATGATAAAAGTAAACTAATTTGTGATTATTTGGTTGGTCTATGCTTGTGAGAGTTCTGACGATTTTTGAAATAGTGTTGTTGGTCCATCGCATTTGTTCCAAAAGCTAAATTATTTTATCCGGTCCATTAATGGCTCTTTAAAAATCTGCGTCATCTTAAAAAACTCAACAATTTACAAAAAAATGACCTTGAAATGAAGCGTGTTATTTGATAGACAATGATTGTCATTAATAAAAGGTAATTAATTTTATTATAGTAACTGGATCAGAAGAGCAAATCAATATTAGATTAAGGAATATGTATAAAATTTCATTAAAAAATCATATCAGCTGATATACGAAACAAATCTTTTGAAAATCAATATGTCGACATGTAAAATATGCTTTACAATCGGTTTAGTTAATTTAATGAGTTAAAAATTATGATACTCCTAATGGATTTCCAGAAGTGTTGCATTTAGTGCATTTTATTGCATTTATTAAGATCCATTGTATTAAAATGTCTTATAAAAATATTGAAATCACTTGTAGACATTTGATTTTCAAGCATTAATCAATACTTTTTTGCAAATTATACATTCGTATTTTAAACTTAAATAATAATAAGAATTATATATAAATATAGACATTGATAAAAAATCTTTAACAGGAATCATCTCATCTCAACAAATCGTAAATAAATAACTTTTAAGTTTAATAAATCCAATGAATTGTTAAGATTTTCATTTCTTCTATAATTACTGAAATATTTCGTTAAGAAATTGACTTTTCACTGCCTGTGCTAAACTAGTTCAACATATATGTCCACTAAAAGAGTTTTGCTAATTACCATCAATAATAGTTGATGATCTATCTGCTAGCAGAGCCTGAATCAATTGTTTTGTTATAAATTCTGCTAACCATATAAGCATACCAAGAGCACACCTGCAGGATGAAATAATATTGCATTATAATATTGATTATTGATTTTTATGAAAAGTTTTTATTAAATTGAACGTCGATTAATTTCTTCAGGACTTCGTGATAATCATAAACCTCTATGCGTGGTTCTGTATAGAAAATATAAATCTGGTTGAATAGAATTTGACTATTCTGAGAAGTCTCTCAATGAGCTGGTGATTAACGGATGTGAAATTCATTCCCACTCTCACAGCCTTGTAATGAGTTCATCATAGCTGGTGTAATCTGTCAGACACAGTGCTTTATTGATATGGTGTTAAGCAACCTTTCAAAATTTATCAACGACCAATTTTCGTGTTTAAGTGAGCCAGTTAAGTTTTAGTCCGAATGATTTGTCGGCTAGATTTGACAAGTGGTATGCAACATCTCCGACTGTTTCACTACCTTTCTGGGATCTTTTGAAGAATTTTGAAGAATAACTAATTTAATGGAATATTGAAGTTTAAAAACTTTAAAATGGTAATTAATTAGGGGTAAAAGTAGAAAAATGATTTAAAATTTATAAGATTGATGGAAAATCCTAGATACGAAGTACCAAATCTCACCATTTATGTAAGTTTATGGATTTCCATCACAATTCACTCTCAAAATTTTAATACAACTTTGATACATGAAAAATTTGTAATTTATTTTGATACAGCTTTGATACCTCGAGAATTGAAAATATTAAAAGCATTTGGAACTTCAAAAAAATACGAAACTAATAGGTAAAAAATAACAAGAAATTTGATTGAATAATTAATAGTTAATAATAAAAATATTTTATTTATTTTTATAGTAAAATTAATTTTAAGATTAAAATATAAGTTAAAAAATGAATTATCAGTTATTGTTGTATTGGAGTTGGAATGATTCTAGATAGGATATAGAAACATGCAATATAGGGTTCAAGGTAGAATTGGAAAATTGATTGTGTTTTTCTATTGGAATTGGGATACTTATTTTTTTCGGTTATTTCATTCGTCAACAATAATTGGTGTTAAAAATGGCACGAGCCATGGCCTATATCCATTAATATATTTAGGTTTTCTTTGGTGTACCAGACTAAGGTATTATTCTGACAATTTTTAACCATCTGTTATCCATCTTTACTTAGTTCCATTGGATTTCAATTAAATAATCCCATCATTATTCAGCAAAATAAATCTTTCATCAACGATTTGGTCGACACTAAGAAATATAGTTCAATGGTATATTTCTATTTTTATAAAATATT
>JBBMOY010155565.1:0-18956 GCA_037951405.1 Platydemus manokwari | reverse complement strand
ATAAATGATATTCATTATGAACAACTTTATGAAAACCTTAAGCTAAATTATTGTTAAGATTGATAATTATTTTATACTTAATTATTTTATCCGTAGTAAATAAAGTAAAAATTGATTAGATAAATTAAACTATTGAAACATTAAAAATATTAACGTTAACTATAAATTTAAACTCGCAACTTGCAATCTTAATTAAATAAATACCATTGGCATTATATTATAAATATGTTATAATTGGTTCTTATTCAATTAAATGACATAATAATTGGTACACAATCAACTAAGCATCGAAAAAAACATTAAGTCGAAACACTGGTATATCTCAAATAAATCAAGTCCCAACTAGATATTCAAGCTATACATATTGATCAGAGGTGTACTTGGAACATGGACCTCACAGAATAACACTATCCTAAATTAACTAGGATTTAATAAGGAAAAATTGAACAAAATAGACTACATTATGGTGAGCATAAAGGCAAGTTGCAAACAATGGAAATATTTCCAAGACCAAACAACCTCCAAAGGTAAGTTGGACGAAGAAAAGAAAGAGCTGCATATGGGATTAAGTGAATCAAAGAAGACACCCTGGCTAATGATTGGTGCAAGGTATACTCAATAGTTGAAATCAAGAAAATAGTTTGAAAAGAAAAAATGAAGAAGAAAATCCTCAAAGCTAAGAATACGTGAAGCGAGCTTATCTGGGACTCGATTTAATGACTTAACCTTAATTGCTTGGGTTTTATTGTTTAGTATTTACCTTTAAAATTTTAATTTTATATTTGCATAAAGGTAATTGTCAAATGCTTAATTAATTTCAACTTCGACAATAATAATTTTCTAAATTACTTTTTCTTTATTTCTTCCAAAATCTTAAAAAAATTAGAATTGAAGATATTCAACAAATGCTATCTCAACAAAATTCCTGAATTTTCCAGATTAAATGATTCTATTATTATTTTATTTAAAATGTAGTTGATGAAATTTGGAAATTGAGATTCTTAAAATCACTGTTATATGGCCACTTTGATAAAGAATTATAACATTTTCTTACTTTTCTAGCCGCTAGAATATCAAGACCGTCGTCGCCCATTCCAATAGAAAACGTTTGAAGTTTATATTCTAAATTTGCTTCTTTCATACATTGTACCAATAGCCCTGCAATCAAACTGGAATCCAAACCTCCTGTTTATAGCATCAATATTTATAAAATCATTTATATTTCACTTTACCCGATAGCAAGCAACCTATTCGCCTGTCTGATTGCAGACGCTTGAAAACCGCAGATTTCAATAGGCGTCGAATATTCTCATAGTTGTTTAAATTCGTATCTGGCATAATCGCCTGATAATATAGAGGCTGAATTCCAATTTTAGCGAAAAAATGCTCTTTGAAATTCAAATCAACGGTACCGTTTGGTTGTAAATCGAATTCCAAAACGGTGCCTGGTTTGAGAATATGAATTTGTAGATTATCTTCATGTAGAATATTTGGAATAATATCGACTAATCCTAAAATTAATCATAATGAAAATTGACGATGATTGTTTAAGCTTATAGTCAACCTTTTGCTTCCGAACATACACCAAGTATACCTTTGGATGTAAGAAAATATTTCAAAGGTCGAACCCCATGTCGGTCTCGAATTAGAAATATCTTTTTCTTCTTGGTATCTAAAATACAACAAGCGAAAACTCCGTCCAACTGTTGAGCCATTCCTATTGGTCCAAATTTTTCATAGAGATATGGTAAAACTTCGATGTCACTGTATATAATCACTTCCAATTTCTGTTCTTCAATGATCTTCAAAACATAATTTTTTCAGTTAAATTTTAATTATAATTTAAATTATCACTGACTTTGTTGTTTAAATTAATTCGATCAGAATTAGAATATAAATATAATATATCAT
This sequence comes from Platydemus manokwari, assembly GCA_037951405.1. Taxonomy (NCBI): domain Eukaryota; kingdom Metazoa; phylum Platyhelminthes; order Tricladida; family Geoplanidae; genus Platydemus; species Platydemus manokwari. The sequence goes on along the minus strand of JBBMOY010155565.1, from coordinate 17,045 downwards.
TTTTAAAAGCTTTTTATTAAGGTTTTATTTTCATCCTCTTTAATCTTAAATTATTATATTACAATATTATTAAAAAATATTTGATAATCAAAAATAGTTTGTATTTTATTGTTTTGTTTTAATGATTAATATAAAATCTCAAATAAATCATTATTTCCAAATCGGCTTTCAATTCTAATTTTACCGATTGATTGAAAATCATAAAAATATTTTTTTATTCAAATTCTGATCCAATAAAATATGGTTTAGGTAAAATAATTCTGCAAATGAAATCGTCTTACAGTTTTATAATTATAAATTTCTCCATTGCAAATCAATGAGACGCTAGGATTTTCTCTAGTCCTAATCGGTTGCATTCCATCGATGTTTCCAACGATTGCCAATCGATGGAATCCCAAACAGCAATCTTTGAAGTGGTTAATGCTCTCAATTCGAAAACAGTCCGGTCCTCTTCCAGCGATATTTTGGAAAAAGTTTGTCAGAGTCAAGGCATCACCCTCATACCCCATAATAGCCCAAATACCACACATTGTCAGTATTAACCTCAATAAAAAAACTCGTTTGTTTTATACTAAAATTTGATTAATAAGATATCGTTGGTCAAAGTCGAAGTTGCAGCGATGATGGAGATTGTTTGACATTTCGGTCTGATTGGCATTTATTCAGACCATGATATTTCAAACTAATAACTCATGTCCAGAAATATAATATTTTTGGATTGACTTCTGAATAATATATTATTTCATAAAAGCTTTGTATTTGAGATAAAAATGAATGACCTTGATTTATTGATTTATTGTCTACAGATAATTTATATTTTTAACATCAAATGCTATACTTAAGCCAAGACAGACATATTATTCATTATTCGTTATGAATTACTGTGAGAATAATATTGATTTACAAGACTTATTTTGTTTTATTTGGAGCCATCAAAAAGAGGCACATAACAGATAATTATTGTCGATTTAGATTTTAATCTTTCAATGCAAATGCGGAATCTACGATAATGTTTGCCTTATAATGTTTCAGTGGATTTCGATCAAACTTCAATAGAAACTATTGGCTCCTCTAGCGTAGATTGAAGAGACAACAAACAACTTGTGTTGAACTAGACTCCATGGTGACACATCAACAAATAGGTGACTGCATCTTCAAAAAGTGATTTTTCCAAAAGTAATTTAGGTTACTTGTCTTGGTTCAAAGAAATGGATAACTAAACTAAAGCCAGAAATGACATTATCATCCATGCTATTATCAAATGTCGCTTTTCCAGAGTGTTCTTACCAAGTAGACATCCCTAAATATTTGATGGTTAGATGTAATTGTACTTCAAAAGAAATAAAATTAAAATTATGAATTTCTATAATTTCAACATATTGACGAATATTATTTATGTGCCATTTTAAAAATATGACATGGTATTCTGTGATGGAGTAGATGGTTGTGAAAGATATCATACTCTCAAAACCACTGAAAAACACTAAAATATTCCATTGGAAACTACTGTTTTGATTAATAATGAAGTATATTTTAAAAACTTATCTCTCATTCGTTAATCAAAGAATATATGCAAATGATGATATACTTACTCAATCAGGACTAACTGTGGTCTGATGATGATATAAATGATTTACATGTGATAACATATGATCAGGTGTCTCAGGAGTATTAACCTGGATTTATTTACCACCAAGTAACTATTATGTTTGATATATTAATGAATAGTCACAACACTTTTAAATTTAGACATTATTTCAAAAAATTAGAGTTTACAAATGAATAATAGTAATAATAATAACAGTAGTAATAATAATAGTAATAATAATAGTAATAATAAAAGTATAGTAATTATAATAATAACAATAATAATAATAATAATAATGATAATAATAATAATAATAATAATAATAATAGTAATAATAATAATTATTATTATTATTATAGACAGAGAAATAGATATTTATATTCTCTGCATACTAATTATTATTAATTTTTTAATTATAACTACATTTTTATAACAATCATTTTAATATTTCTTATATATTATTAATTATTATGTCCATTATATTATTATATATTATTGATAATATTGAAATAATAATTATTATTGTCATTATTGATAATTATTTCTATTTCTAATTAATTTCATAAAACTTTTACTGCCATATAATAATAAATTCGGGAATTCTGAATTGAATAATGATTGTTTATTTATTTTTATTTGCGAATAGGTTCATATTTAGAGTTAACCTTGGCGTCCCTGACAAATCTTGATGACCTGATATTGATTATAAAGCAATAATCATTCGATTCATGATGAAAATGCCAATTAAATATTTCAAATATCTGTTAAATCAAGTCACTTTTTTTATAATTAAATAAAAGATTCTTCAATTATTAGTCTCGCACTAATAAACATGGAATGGCAATGACTGCTCGTCAATTATGGCTGCAATAATTTAGATTAGATGTTGATTATATATTATGGCAGTTGGCGTACATCAATCATGAATACAATAAATTAATGGAATTTATAATCATGAAAAATAATAATGTTGTAGTGCACTGTTGATGATACATGTTGATGCAGGTTAAGGGTTGATAAGATCTATGAAACCTGATCATTACGTAATAATCTTGCAAATGAAATTTAGCCATCACGCACTAATCATCAGGAGGAACGTATTTGCCAAAACGATATTAAAGTAAACAATGGCGTATTGTTTATTAAAATATTGATCTTATTATATTTCAAGATGAATTAATGCCAGTAACTTCATTCAATGACTTATTTATAGAAATAAAATAAAATTCTGTGAATGATTTTCCGAATTATCCTCTTGATCAATATCTGTCTGAGATGTTCACTGGAAACATGTGATAATCATTATGGTGTGTAAATAATTAATGAATGAATCACGAGAAATTGTGCCCAATCAGTTCGTTAGTTAGAATTTAAATATATTGACGATCGAAATCATAGGTTCAAAACTCCATGGAATGCTGATGAGTGAGAAAATACACGAAAACAATACAACGATGAATTAACACTTATGGATTAAGAAGTTTAAAATATTTTATTTAAGATGTTATAAAATACTCTTAATGATAAAAAAATTGAAAGACTCAATGTATATATCCTTTATAATTTATTAATGAATGCCATAACGGAATTCGATCAAATAATTTAATAAAACGAAAAACAAATTGTAAATTTTATTTATAATTTTACTTTTATAATTTTAACTTTCATTAAAATCAATAAATGTAACTTTAAATTTTAAAAACTACAATAATTTAAACTGCAATTTTAATTTTAAAAGATTATTAAAATGAAAGATTTTCATCAGAATTAATTTTATAAAATAAATTTCAAGATCATTTGCGATAGATCAGTTAAATGTTACAATTGGTTTCAAACCATCAAATCAGGTCTGTCGTGGAGTAATTAATAATCAACTCATGTATTAAGTAGTTCAAGAATCTCGGTCTAATCCCAACATTCATTTGTTCATACAAGTTTAATAGAGTAAAATCTCAAATAACTAGAAAATTGATGATTATTTAACATGTCTATCAATCATTGACAACAGTAATTATATGTGGTATATATTCAATTCGGAGATTCTTTATCAAAATACCCTGTTGGTTGATGCAGGTCAATAAGCTCAATCAAATTAATGTCCCATATAAATTTTTTCCTCTAAAGTAATCAATTGATTTAACTAGTAGATTAATTGTTTTGTCTGACTTTTCACGATTAAATTTTATATGAATAATTTACTAGAAATTCATTGATGTGATGTTAGCGTTAATGATATTTTGTTATATAATAAATGTATAATTGAATAAAGATAAAATTTGTAGTTAATTAAATAGATAATCAGTAGAACAGTTAATATTTCTTGATAATAAAAAACAAAGTAATGATTGAGTAATATAATAATAATGTAGGTAATGTTTTTCTAATAATTTCTTCGAATCAATATATACCCAATTTTTCTTGGTGAAATACAACAATTTTTTTCTCAGATTATTGACTATTTAAATGATACACGAATTTCTCTGATATTATGCGATCAATAATGGTGACTTGCTAATTGTAAATTATGGCAATTAAGCAGCAATTATTTGGGCTTGAAATATTAATAATGTATTGATAAATTAATAGCACATTTCTTGACAATCTGTTATTTGGCAATAAATAATATTTTTGAGATTTATTAGTATTGCTGCTATTTTCTTCATTTAATTCTGCATTTATTTGTTCTTTTTTCCTAGACAAATTATGCCACCTTTTATCTCTTGTTCATATTTTTAGCTATATTCATTCGTTCACTGCAGCGTTTCTCAACCTTTTTTTCTATGGCAACTCATTTTTCCATCTTTAAGATCTTGGCGACCCAAAGAAAATCTATATTACTAAAAAATAAGTCATAACTCGCCATATTTAATAAAACCAATTTGATTTACAAGTAAGTATTTATTTATAATAATACGGTTATCAGATAATTAAACTGACTATAAAATACTTAGCTATAGTAGTCAATGTAATTGTGAACAGAAGTAGTTTAATCAGCATCACAAACTATTTATTTAACAGCATCATAAAACACTTTAAAAGCGATCCAAGACTTACCACATTGGTCCCTAGTGTTTATTCTTATCAGAACTCCGTCAACTAGTCTGGTATAGACTAGGTTCTGACTCTTCCACTAACCCTTTGGTTTTAGTCAGAACAAACTATACGATCTCCGTGGTGATGAGGTAATTATGGCCAGGGTATTTTATCCCCCAAATCCTATGTGTTTTTAACATACAAGTTTAATTGAGAGAGCCTCCTGAGTAACTACCCTTATGAGCCAGGCAGTAGCGATCAGGTGAGGGTAATCGGACTGCCACATATGCCAAGAACTTGGACTTTCTTAAGTTTTTGAATGTTTGACTGGTTGTTTGGGATTCTAGTTGCTTGAATAAATATTTGTTGATTGCGGTCGACTTATTTCTACTTTTTTCATAAGGTCAAAAAACAATTTAATCTCGTTCTTGAGAAAACCAGGCTAAAAAACTATATGATCAAAATCATTTTTACTGACTTTAAAATCAGATAAGATTTTCCTAATTCGTGGAGGTCTCAAACCAGAACTTTTTTATTTCTCTTGTCCTATTTGCTGCTTGATGAGCGGCGAATTTTACCTGTCTTTGTAATAAAGTTTTGCAATTTTTTATGTACTGTTTCAATAAATATCATTAGGTTATGTCATAACGGATTTTTTGAGCAATTTGATTATAATATCAGAACTAAATAAAAAACTATATGCAGTTATTCTTCCATTTTCATAAATCATTTATATTTATTGCAATAAAAAATTCCATCATATATAAAGGATATGTAGACGTTATAATTGGGCCAATTGCCTTTGTGTTATCAGTCTTGTTATATTAATTAATAGATGATTTTTATCAATTGACATTATTAATGTCTTTATCAATTTCAAACTTAATTCTAAATTTATGCTACTGGCATAAAATACCTATCCGTGTTGTTCCTTTTTCACCTATTCCGTTACTTATATAAAGACAAGTAGAATGACCTTAAATACTACTTGCTTATAACTTCAACTATTATTACCTATACTATTAAAATCTTTACAATATAACTTGATTCAACATCGCTTCTGTATTAAATATCGAAAATATCTTTACAATATAAACATTTAATACCAAGACAAATATTGGATGTAAAGAAATGAGGTGATGTTTTAGAAGCTGCTGAATGAAAGTTTCATTGTAACAAAACTATTAACACTGAAATATTTGACAATAATGATGACAAAATAAGGTTTATACGATATATTGAATTAACACAAATATAAATATACAATATAGGTATTGTTTCGCAAGACTATAATTCACTTGTCCCTTCGTATTATTGAGATGCGACCGAATATAAAATGGAAAATATATACGAAATATGAAAAAAAATTCGAATCATAGCTGCTTAGTGGTTTCTTAGCAAATGAGCCATAAGCATTGTTTGACTGTGCTCATATGTATTGTTCTGACAAAAATGATTTTAGACAGAAATAATCTCAGTGATTATTCGCACATTCTTCAAAATTTTACTTTAATAGATGTTCAGGGATTTTGACCGCATGAATTAAATCTTCACTTTTCAGTCATTAAATTTATGAGAAGGAACATATTGTGAGAATATTTTTTAATGCTTTTAAGTTTATTATTCTTTTGCAGTGAAGTTTTTATTAAATATTATTTTATAACATGGCTTTGATCATAAAATATTTAAAACATTTTGAACACAATTAATTCTTTTTTAATCATAAAATACAAACATTTTACATATTTTATAAAAATAAAATTTTTCATGTACAAATAATTAATCGCGATGAAAATACTAATATTAAAAATTATATAATGAATTGTTGTAATCAAAATGATTGTCACTGTTATTTACAAATTGTAAAAACATAGTTTTAAACCAAAATACGACTACAATAGGTAACCAAAAACTTTAAAAAATAATTTAAAATAGAAAGTAACTTATTGATATTCGAAGTGTTTATCAAAAGAGGGTCGTGAGAAATTTCAAAGTTATAGCATAGTATTCGTAAGAAATTATTTTTTAAATATGAGAAGTCTAATTTTAAATAATTTTTAATACAATTATTCTTTTATTTTATTGATATTATTAAACGACAAATTTTTTCTTAATGCAAAAAACAGTCTCAACAAGACTATGTTCTAATAAACGAATTAATAATTTTAAACACTAAAAATTTTTAAGATTTATAATATTAATTAATTTTTAAAACTCCTTATTATGGATAAGTATTTCAAATCAAGAAATTGTAATTCATCAATCAATTCTAGTTCAAATGATCCAACTTTAACTGAGCAACCAAATGGTATTATGGAAAAGACAAAAACCAATCATTCTTATGAAAAGAAGAGGAAATATAATGAAAGTTATTTACAATATGGGTTTACATATACGTGCATCAATTTTGAAGATCGACTAATTTGTTTAATTTGTAATGAAAGTCTTGCAATTGAAAGTATGAAACCTATCAAGTTAAAGAGACATTTAACTACGAAGCACCTTTTCATGTAGAAAAGCCGCTGGTGTATTTTAAAAGGATATTAAACTCGGCAAAAAGTCAATAGTTATCAATGGGAAAACATTTACAGAAAAATCCTATGTATTTACAAATATATTATGAAGCCTCTTACTTAATTGAAATTCACAATTGATGAAGAACTTGTCTTACCAGTAGCTGTTAAAATGACCGAAATTACTCATGGCCACAAATTTGCAGATGAATTGAAAAAAATCCTTTATCTTATTCAACAGTTAGTAGACGAATTTTAGATATTAGCAAAGATCAATTTGAACAGTTTATTATTAGAATAAAGGATAGTTCATAATACGCGATTCAAATTGATGAGACTACTAATTTTTCAGGTAAAGCGCATTTATTAGGATATGTCAGAAATTGCTTTAACAATGATATTCATGAGGATTTTCGTAATAACGGAGTAACGGCAATGTTAGGGAAAATGTCGGCTTTCATGTTAAAGTAGAATTACTTAATGCTAGACACATTACTTTTACACACTGCATAATTCATTGCGAAGCATTGACGGCAAAAAATCCCATAAAAATTTTATAAAAAGTCATGCCATTAATACCCTTCTTTTGTCATCTTATGTAAAGAAATGGATTCAGAGTTTAGCTCTCTTTTGCACTATATTGAACTAAGATGGTTATCATGAGGCAAAGCTTTCAAAAGACTGATTTCATTAAAGAATGAAGTAATTCATTTTATGTTGGAAAGTAATTCGGAATTGGTGAATTCTTTCAAGATAAAACTGGTTATGTAATCTTTGTTATTTGTCAGATATTTTGAAAAAAATTGAATGATTTAAATTGTCTTTACAAGGAGAAAGATCAAATTGATTTCAAATTGATTTCAAAAGCTGAAGAATTCGTGGAAAATAAGCATATGAATAGGTAAGGTTGATATTTCCTCATACGAAATGTTTACATGCATGAAGGATTTCATCCAAGAATATAAGCTAGATTTTGATGTAATGAAGTTAGTGGTAATCTACCACTTGTCAGGTCTTAAATACTAATCAATTCCCGTGGGTTTATAAACCATTTGATGTTGGGACAGAAAATGTGAATCATCTCTCACTTTAAGCTCAAGAACAGTTTTCAGAACTCTACAGTGTATAGAGCTTGAAAATAATTTTTCAAAAGTAAACTTAATATCCTTTTGGGTTAATGTAAAAACAGAATGTCTACTATCGTTGGAACTAGCCATGCTTTCTCTTCTTCCTTGTGCCTTTGCTTATTTGTGTGAAAAATTATTTTTGACAGCGACAAAGTATCGATTGAATTTTAAAGATCTGAAATTAGTACTGAGACAAGATATTACCGAAATAGAGCCAAGATTTGATGTTTTATGCCAGAATATGTAAAATCGTTGTGATTATGAAATATATTTTAAAATTTTTGTGTTAAAAAAATTAACTTTTTTTTATTTTAGTCTCTAGGGTTCGCGAAAAAATTTGGACTCCTAAAGTGGGTTACAACACAAAAAGTCTGAAGACCACTGATTTAGACATTTCGTAGTTAAATTAAAATGATCATCAGTGTACTAACTAAAAATTAGCAAAGAAAATTGTGTAATTTTAAAATATACTGTGTATGGAGGGTTATTTTAATCATTTTAAAAATAAAACTAAGAAAACATTTTATTTTCTCATTTAATCTTTTAAAAAGTCTGAACATTAAGATTTAACCAAAGAAGTTTCATGGGGAAAATTTTAAATTATAATTTCACAAAATTTGAAATTAAAATGTCTTTTGCAAATTACTATTGAGTCTGTAAACGAATATATAAACATAATATAAAGTACGGATTTATGAAAATTAATATTTAAATTGAAGTAACATTTCTCTAAAAATAATTATTTTAAAAAGATTTAAAGTTTAAAATTTAAAATTTCATTTCTTAAGAAAAAATTAAAAATTTTAATTTGAACTTTAATGCTCATAAGTTATACATAAATATAATGAAATCAAATAAATATCGCCTTTCAATGATATTAATTAATTTTACGTAAACCGGATATCCACAATTTGTTTTCATAATATTATGTTTATGTTTTTGTTTTGTTGAAGTTAGGTACACAAATACGTCGCCATTAATAAAAAATATTTAATTGATTTTTTATAAAATTGTATGTCTTCGGCCGTATATTTTAAATTCAAAGCTTCTATCAAACAATATACTATACCTTTTGATGGGTCAGCTATATCTGTCAAAGATCTCAGAAGTGCTATCAGATTATCATGTGGATTAAAATCAACAGATTTTGAATTGCAAATTCTTGATAAACAAGGGAAAGGTTTATAAAATTAATTTTATTTCGAAACTTGACATAATTTAAATTAATAGAATATTCAAAAGAGGATGATTTAATTCCAAAATTTAGTGACTTAATTGTTCGACGTCTACCGAAAGCAAATGACCTTCCCAGAAAAAAGATTGCGTAAAATTATTTCCCCAGTATAAATGGAATTAATTTTTTAATTAGAAATCCAGAGGATATGACACGTAGAGATCCATACAAAGCTGTAACAAATTTCTAGAGATTTACTTGATTTATTTTATATGTTTAGATCAATTCGTTACCAAAAATTAATCCATATAGCAATGTAAGGTTCAAATTCTACATATTAATTTTAAATTAATTTTAGTCGATCAATTTAGCAAAGTCTAATATTCCAGATGATGAAAAAATTGATATAATGGCTAAACGGTGCTCTGAAGAATACTCTGAAAAAAAGTAAAATTTTGATTTATAAATATTAGAAAGTTATTGTCATGTTAATAAATGATTATAAGTCCAGTATTAATGATTGCATTTTTATTAAGTTTGGTGTTCATTCAATCTGATTACATAATTGGTCAATTATGTTTTAGATTTTCATAATTTTGATACAGATTATTTGACTTTAAAATATTAAGGAAAAGACTTATAATTTTGATCTTTGCAAAGAATTTTGTTGGAAGACGTTGGTTTTTTTAATAGTTAATTTGATTTGATTAAGTATCGACGTTGTGAACATTTAATAAAAAAAATATTATAATTACTTTTTATGAAACGTTATCCTTAACGCCTAATCGAAATTCACTTCATTTACAGCCTATAAATATTCCAGTACGCATAACGTTGAAAATCTCAATACTAACATGCCCTGTTGAATTAAATTTTCTATTCAGTATTAGAGTAAAAAGATAAGCGTTACAAAATAATGATGACATAACTATGTATCACCTTTTTTTTAACAAAAACATTTCCAATCGTTTATTGTCGGATAAAATGAGCTGTTGTGATTTCCATTTTAAGCACCAGTTTTGCTCAATAATTTTATAGATTTCAATAATAGATTAACTGAAAAATTTAATTTAAAATTAATTATAGTAATAAAATGATGATTATTTCAGTTTCCTTGTCAAATCAAAACCATATGGAATACCTCCAGCTTCATACGTTTGCAATAAATGCCATCAAGGTGGTCATTGGATTCATGAATGTCCAGGATTACGTGATAAAGATGGTCGATTACTTGATTTTAAGTCCGTTAAACGGCCAACTGGAATACCACAAGACTTTTTATTAGAAGTTTCTCCTGGGACACCTGGGGCATATCTTACAAAAGAGGGCAAATATATGGTTCCCATTAAAGATGCGTACGATATAATTAATTTTTTATTAATAATGATCAATAATCTTTTTAGTGAGGCTTATGCAATGGGTAAAAAAGAGAAACGGCCATTCTCAATTGATGAAAATCCACCGTACGTTCCGAAAAACCAAGAATTTCCTTCTAAAATTAAATGTCCTCTTTGTTCGAAATTACTTGAAAATCCGACTTGTACACCTTGTTGCTCATCGGTTTATTGTGAAAAATGTATAACTGATTTTTTGTACGATCCTGACGTTAATGGTTCAAGAAAATGTCCCAACTGCCATTCACTTATAGAACATCACACGTCTTTAAATGAACATGAGCTCTTGCGTCAACTGATCCAGTGTTGGAAAGCAAACATGTTAACGAAAGAAATTGTCGATAGTTGCGTTACTACTCTAAACCATTCTTCCAATAAAAAAACTGAACTTAATGAAGTAAATTGTGCATTTAGAATTTCTTTTCAATACTTCACGCAACCAGTTTTTTGATTAGTTTTAATTTAAGCAAATGAAACCAGGTTTTCGGTTGTGAAATCGTTTTTAGATTAATGAATTTGGTATTTCTTATGCGTTGCGTCTAGTATTTTTTCTATTCAAGAGTTATTTTATTATCATTTTATTGTGAAGATTTGATATTATTATTTTGTCTACAAATATATTTTTATCTTTTCTACCAGTCGTATAATGTGTTGGATTATATGCAGGTTTTATCCATGTATTTATGTTTGGGATTTCATCGTGTTAATACGTGATAAAAATACACGTTGATTTATTGTTATTAATTATCTTTCGTGTTTTATATATTGTTGTGTTCACTTGATTGATGGGTTAGAGTGTGTGAATAAATGTATAAATATAATAAAAAAACTGTCTGGATATTGGTGAATATTGAGTGAATTATTCCGATATAAAATGTGCCATGTGTGATGTAGTCGATATGATCAGGCGGTTTTATTCAATTTATAACTATTATAATATTCTTTGCTATTTAGGATTCTAGTAAATCTCCCGATATGAAATTTGAATCTGCAAATCCGGACGTGGAGAACTTGATAACGAAAACAGAAACTGAAAAGGTTTTGTTTATTAAAGTGTTATATATTACAATATGATCGATTTATCTACGTAGGTTTTTGTTAATAATAGGCGAGTTTTGAAACCGAAAACATCAAATCAGCTTAGAAATGATTCTCCTAATAATATCAAACCATCAACACCAGATATTCAGAGCAATATAAATTTAGATAGTAAACTCGATTTAGTAAACAATTTAAATATTCTGAAACCAAATGAAAGCAATATTACGGATATCAAAAGTGAAAAGGTTGTCAGCAATTTCAATGATGTCGATGTCAATGACTTAATATTCGAAAAAGTACAAGATTTTGAAAGTGTTATTACTAAAGAAAGTTTGCTTGAAAAACAAGGATTGGAAAAAAGTAGCGATGGCAAGAATAATTGCGATCAGAATTTGAAAATTGAAATCATTTCAAAAAGAACAGACAATGGAATCAAAAATTCAACTGATCGAAAAAATGAGTCTGGGAAAGTTAACTCATCCTCACATTGTGCAAGAATGGATAATATGAACGGTCATATGAGTGTGCACGACGACTTGTCTAATATGCATCAGACATTCAGTACAATTATGAATCCTAGTGTTGATGTTACATCACAACTACTCACTCATTTTCCCACTACAACTCAACTTGTTACTTCTGTCCAGCAACAATTTCTTAACAATCCCATACCAATGAATACAATGGAGCCTCTTCAATGGCCTATTATGTATAACAACATGTCTTTACAATCAATGTTTGGAGCAACGATTAATCCAACAACAAATTCTTCAAATTGGATAAATAATGGAATTAATATACCACCACCACATCCAATAAACCAATCTCGAATATTGACTAAAGAAGAATTCTATGAACGACAACGTAGACTAAGAGCAGAAAAGTAGTTTTTATGGTAAATTTACATTATTATGACAATATTTAGAATGAAGCTCAGATATAGAGAAGGAGGAAGCTCAAGATCACCCTCAGGTAGCCAATCACCGAAAAGAAAATATAAATCACGATCTAAATATCATGATTACAAAGATAAATATGATAAAAAATATGGTTTATCAAGGCAATACAAAGTACTTCCTAAAGAAACTAAAAGACATGATAGCAAAGATAGATATGTGGAAAGAGACTCTAGATCTCGACATAGGCGATCTAATTATCAATCTCCGAAAGAACGGGGTGTTTATAAGGGAGATGGTCCAAATCAGGATATTAAGACAATTGATCCGAAATTAATGGAAGATTCAATCAATACATTTCTCAAGTACACATTTTAATTATGATATGTAACAATTTTATTTGTTGCTTAATTTAGATATTTGACTGTTAATCCCGAGGATAAGCGAGAGTCTGCAAACGATAATAAACATGATGATAATTCTTCCAGACAACATTATGCATCGGAATTTAGAACCGGTAATCATAAAGTTAGAGCAACATCGAAAATTAAACTTGAAGATGATGAAATAATGTGTAAGCCACGGGTTTCGCGTCGATCTACTCGTAGCAGGAGTGTACCGAAAATTTCGAAAGACCGCCTTGTAGACAATCAAAGAACAAACATTTCAAAGCATCAAACTAGTTGTATAAGAGATAATAATCGCCATTCAGAGCCGCTAGAGTCGAAACGAGATATTATCCTTCGTAATGATAAGTGTTCTAATTTTGATTCTGTAGTGGAGTCAGACCAATTCAGCTATAACGATATATCAAACAGAGTTCTCGGGAAAGAAAAGAAATCCAAAAAGTAATAATTAACTTTATAATATATTTTAACCGGTACTTAGATCCAAACACAGAGATAATTCTGATAATGATGATGATAATAAAAGAAAAAGAAAACACAAGAAACATAAACATAAAAAAGTGAAAAAAATAAAAAAAGAGAAAAAGGATTATTGATAATTATTTGTCTTTCTATTTTGCCATATTTGTAATGTTAAATAAAATGTACATAAATATATTATTTTTATTACCTGGTTTTTATGAATTCATTCTTTTAAAAAATTGGTTAACAACTTGTTCGGTGGTAATGTTTGTTAATGAAATTTCTTATTCTGTTTAACAATCCTTAATTTTATTTGATAATCGTGATTTTGATTTGATAAAATCATTTTCTCTAAATAACAAGTAAAACAGATTTTCATTTTGACTCGCGTAAATAATTATGGAGTAATTGAAAAGATAAACCAAAGAGATCTAAAGGTAAGAATAATTTAATTTCTGAATAACAACTATTTTGAATATGGAATATGTAGTCAATTTCGGATAGCTCGTTAAGATGGGAAATAATGAAAAAAAACTTCGTTACTGCAGAATGAACAAGATTTATTTAGTGACATAAATATCATTAAGTAACATTAAAACAACACTTTCTAATTAAATTTACTCAATTCATATTAAAATAATTGTAAAACAAAGGATTACCAAAAGTATTCTAAAAGAAGCAATTGGCTTTAGAATCCACGTGCTCATGTAAAAGCCACTAACACTTAAAATAGAGTTAATTAGAAAATTCTTGTTATGTGGAAAATAAGGGATATTCATATTTTTAATCATAGATACCTCATTTAAAATTTAAAATTCGTTATAATTAGTCAGTTAAAAGTTTCGGCTTAAGTTAAGAAAGATGATCCTTTGACCCAATTTAAATGTAATCTATTTTCGTGTATAATTTAATATAAACATTATTTGCTTTTGCTTGCTCGTATTTGAGTATTAGATTCAAAAGGTATGACTCTAATTACTACATGATTTCATATTGAATAAAACACTTTTTTAAAATTAAAAAAATTAGAAATTCACAAAAACTAGAACAAACCATAAAATCAAAACCAATAAAAAATAAATCTTAAAAATGAAATTGCAAAATTTGAGACTCAATTTTTAAAACCATTTAGGCGTTAAATTAGGAAAAATCTAAAAAACATATGATGAAATTGTAAATGTATGTATCTCAGTTTCATACAGTACAAAAAGTTTATCTGCCAGAGACAATGAAGTAAAGTCAATAAATATTAAAGAAATTCCAAAACATATATAAAATATCATAATATTAATTAAAGATCTCAACGAACTGAAAATAAATTTCTCTTGTTACTGAAGAATCTCATGAAATTTTAAAATCCATAAATAATTACTCAAATATTTAATTTTAAATTAGTAATAAGATTATTTTGCAAAATATAAATCATAATGCATATGAATATAATTATATTATAATAGGGTTTATTGAAGATCAATCATCAAAAATAGTGGAAGATGCAATTAATATAGATCAGTTATTATAATCAATTAAAGATTTTCCACAGAAACTATATGATTATGTGGTAAAGATTAAAGGCAGTCTTTGGAAAATTTTTGAATAAGGTACTATAGAAATAAATATATCAAAGATAAATGAGAGCAATAGGTTCCGCCTTTGTATGGATCTCGTGTTCACTAAATCTGTTAGTCCCAAATCAAGCAGAGAAGCCACAAAAATTGAGCCATTTTCTTTTATACACCAATTCAATGAAATATCGTTCTTATCAGCAATATCTTCAGTGCCATTTCGATTCTGTCTTGGCGGCTGTATTTCATTTCCATATCCTTGGCATCAATTGATTTTATCCCTCCAAGGAATATTCCACAAGTCTTCATCATATCAACTTCTCCGATAAATCCTGGTGATATTTCTTTTACTACAATGATCTCTTTTACTAGAATTTTGTTGTTCCAAACTATTGGAATCCTTATTTTCCGTAGACACAATTTGTGTGTATTGGGGAATACACCAGCTAATCGAACGTCAGAATTTTTAAATGGAATTTACAAGCAAACAACATATCAACATTTTGTAATAATAGTAAATTTTTTAAATATTTAATTTTATTTTCATAACATTTTTTATCATTTTATAGTTTTTTTATTTATTTGTTGCAGAACATTTTTTTGTACACTTTAGAGGAAGTTGATTAGGATAATCCACGTAGTGTGAAATATTTTTTATTTAGATTAAAGCACATCCTAGGTGATTGTTTTTATGAAAAAGCATCACCTGTTAAATTTTCTAAATTCTAGAGCACCTGACAATTTTATTGTAATTCTATAAATATTGTTATGGAGTATTTCCTAAAAATTTTAACATTACATTTTTTGGCAGTGTATTACATCATTCTTTATGAATTAAATAAGAAATTCAAATTTTTTTATTAAATAACATTAAACATTCAAGTAATTTTCAAAATTATCCACTGGTTGCCACAAACAAATAATTTATTTCATTGTCAAACTATCATCCAATTTTGGAGAGAATTTTATCGTGCATTGTTTGCCATAACAATGGCAGTAATTTCATGGGACTGTATTTTGAAATTGAAATATTTTGCAATAAATAATCATAACTACATCGTGAATAATAAATGAAATATAAATTAACTAATAACCAATGACCACATTGTTTCACGTTCATTCATCTATTATCGATCTAAAATATCTGTAACAGCATAATTCATAATTTTATGATAGAGTTGCCTGATGTTGACATTGCTTGGGGAATTTAAAACTGAAGTTTGATAATAATGAAGGTTTTTAACATTGACGACGTGGATTCCAACTCAATAGTGTGGTTTAATTCTACTGCGTTGATATTTATAAAAAGCTTTTTTAATAACATTGTATGTTATAAAGATAATGATAATTATAAGCAGCAGATGTACTTTATGATTATTTATTCTAGCCAAATTCACTTGTGTACTTTTATTTTGTATCCAATACATTAATTTTACAAAATTTTATCTTCTAAATTCAATAAATAAAATTATATTAAAAGTAATTTCAATTAAATTTTTCAAACTTTTTATAAATGATAATTTTTTATTTGAATTCTTTGTGAAAAACAATTTTAGAATGCACAACATTTATAAATAATACTGGATGTGCATTCACAGTTGTAAATCTATAAATGTGAAATAAGATCTATTTAAATCTATTGTAAATTGCACTGCACTTCAATTTTCAATATTTAAAATTAGTTGAAAAATTAGTTCATATATGTCGAGCCCAGTATCATCGATCTTTATTTATAAAAGATTATATTTAAAAAATGGTTTTATTTTCATTATTTTGTTGTGAAATTAAAAATATTTAAAAAAATGATTTTATATATTTTAATAAGATTTAATCAAAGCAAATTAG
>JBBMOY010154454.1:0-12403 GCA_037951405.1 Platydemus manokwari | reverse complement strand
ATGCTTATTATTTTTATTCTTATTGTTTTATTATAATTATAATCTTAACTATTTGTTCCTATTATTTTATTCTTATTATTTTATTATAATTATAATTTTGATAATTGGTTTTTTTAATTATTTTATTCTATGTTTATTGCCGTTACTCTCCTTTCACTCGCACTCTCTCCGCTTCACTACATTAGCCAAATTAACAAATAAAACATAATAATAATTATAATAAGTCAAAACCGTAAATAACATAATAATAATTATAATAAGTCAACACCGTAAATAACATAATAATAATTATAATAAGTTATCACCATAAATTCACAAGTCAAGAATCAATTTTTTCAGTAGTTAGTTATTGTATCAAAAATTGATCAGTTATATTCTGAATTTGGCTTTGGATTTGGTTGGAATTGTGACGGGTCAGAAATCAATTAACTGAATTCGGATTTGATTTGGGGTCTCAACTTCCATAGTCAAAGGCTTGTTTGTTTTGCATGCTGTATGTTTTTTATACAATATTCTATCATTATTCTATAGGCTATATGCATTATTTCATTGGGTATATGTTATTGTGTGCTATATACATTATCCTATTGATTGTATTTGTATTATTCTATTGAAGTGTGGGCGGGGATCCCAACAGTTATATTGTACACTCCTCCGTTATTTCCCGTAGTCGAACAACAGCCATCTGATTTGGTTGAGTGAAACTAATTTGATAAGCAATATTTCGATAAGTCAAGGATTGTTTTCAGATATTTTCTTATCACCACATCAAACTGTAGTATTCTAGTATACATAATATTGTAATTTCTATGGCAGAAGGTCATTTTGACGTACAGAAATATATCAAAGGCCCTCAGCTGATGCTATTAAAGTAAAGTTCATTTTTCCAGTTTTTTCATCCGAATTTTCATAAGTTGCATTATTTAAATTCAAATAGATAGAAGCTATAGTACTTTATCATCATTCATATAATCACCAAAAGATCCAGAAATTGGACTAAGCGTTTTGTTACAAATATAATCATTAGAATCTATCGTTTGGATTTCATCAGAAGTGGGCAAAAGATAATTTCTTTGTTTTTGAGTACTGGAACATCAGGAATTGAAATTTCAACTAAAGCCCAGTCCTCAACTGAATTCCATCAAAAGATAGATTTCGTGTAGTTCTTAGTGGAAGACAAAGAGGTCTAACAACTGTGAGCCAAGAATAGCTGAAAAGAATCGTTTCGTATTGAAGTCTTTTGACTTTGAAGCTAGGGTTTGTTTTGATCCCTAACCTTAATATTTTTTCTTCACTTAGAAGGCTTTTTTGAGTTTTCGATAATAGGGTTTCCTCATTCACTAGGCTCGGTATTTTTCTTATTTTGCAAAGCTTTTTGAATTTTCCTTCTTCAATATTCTACTGCTATGCTACTTGTCATCGTTTTTTCTAATTCGAATTTTTCAATGACGCGCATGATGACGACCGATTATATGATGTGGAAGGACCATAAAACCTATCCAATATATTAGTATTATCGATCCTCCATGGTGATAAAGAAAATGTTGCCATATTATTTTAATGGTTCTTTCAGTGAAGAGTAACCGGAGTTCATTGTTGAACTGTCCAGAATTATGGAAGTCATCTCAGTTTGAGCACCTGAGTTAGTCATTTTGAAGTGCCTCTCTCTAGTTTGTATTCTAATATTGGTTGTATTTACGTTACATGCATGCTGGTTCAGATGATTGGTAGATAATATATCGAGATCACCTTCGTTCAGTTCTATGGCTTGGGAATTCGTGTTGTTTTACGTTTACAGAATTTTGTCAAGATCAAGCACATTGTATGGGTTTCGATTATCAAAGTGAATTATTTTATCATTATCCAATCTATTATTTAGTCAAAATATATCTTTTAGATTTTCCATAATTAGAGCTTCAATTTTTCCACTTTTTAACTCTATTCCTGGCGATAATGTAACTAATTATCGTCGAGGAAGATTGCAACTGGAATGGCTTCGAAGTAAAAATTGCTTAGATTTAAATGAAACTGGTCATTTAAACAATGTATTCTCAAATTGCGAACATCTTGTAATTATTCAGAAAATCGGGGAGTAATCAGATTTACTTAGAATAATTTCTGGTTAAGAATTTTCAATGAACTATTCATATTGTCGAATATAGACGATTCCCGTGAAATAACGACTATAGGAATCATTGAGACCCTATGTCAACACTTTCC
Organism: Platydemus manokwari; assembly: GCA_037951405.1. Lineage (NCBI taxonomy): Eukaryota > Metazoa > Platyhelminthes > Tricladida > Geoplanidae > Platydemus > Platydemus manokwari. Next base: position 10,183 of record JBBMOY010154454.1, on the reverse strand, counting down.
ACAGATGCATCGCCACATAGTTAAACAATAACTATAACCAACCAATTATAATAAGCGTTTGAATACTTAATGACCAATTCTCAGTCGAAGAAGGAAGTCGGGAAATTTTAACTTTGAAAATCACCTTGAATCAGGATAGGTTCTGATTTCGCAGATTTTCTTACCAACATCTAAGCCCTTAATTTTTCAGAGATCTTAATCTACCAAATTAGATTGCATAAATTCTATATTCAACCCATACACATACAGTATAACCAACTTAATTCAAATTTAAAAAATTATTATTGATCGGTGACAAATAGAAAAATGATAAAAATGGTAATAATGGACTTAGTGAACATATCCTTAATTATTATCAATAAGAATAATATAAATAAAATATTACCTTGTTAAAAATAAGTTTCAATGATGGAAAATAATTCAATTATAGTTAAGACAATTTAGTTTCACTTTTTGAAATTACTTATTATGAACTCAAGTCGACCGACTGGATATAAACTATAGTTGATCTCCATTTAGCAGAAAGAACAAAAATCTGCTTAATTTAAGAATTTTAGTGCATGAGATAATTTTATAACTTAATTTTAATATCTCACATTTTTAGGATTTATTCACATAAAGTTAGGATTAGGGACAAACTATAGTTTTAAAACTAAGTTCCTAAAAAAAATTACAACAAGACCTACTTTGATCCCTTTTAAAATAATCAAATTTTAGGAGATTTTGAAGCTCAAGTGTATTTAATATTTGATATCAAACAACTAAAACTCTTCTTAAGTGCTTAAATAACAAAATTCAAAATGTCTTTAAAGAATATAATTAAATAAATAATTAAATAATAAATAAACAACTAAATAAATAATTAAATAATATATAGATTTTCGCAATACACACACTAAATTTCAAAATTCTATTTTAGTACCCCTTTTCTTAATTATAGCCAGAAATTATATTGGAGAAAATTGTGTTTTTATGAAAAAGTTTCGTTATTGTTAGTTTCTTCAAATCGATTCCGAAACTAAAATTCAATCTCCATTTGCAGCACAAAAATAATAATTTTATAAAATAATGAGTTTTTATAAAATAATAATTTGTAATCGATAATAAGATAAGATATAATATTCAATAACAGAATGCATTTTCGATGAAAATCAAAAAATATAGTAAAATAATTGTATAGCCACATCGTGGTATCAGAATAGGATATTAAATGATCCATTTTATTATTGGCTCTGGTCAAGTCTGAAAGAAAAGAGGAAATAAATAAATTGGATTAACGCACATCATTATATAATATTTGTGTCGAGTCAAAGTTTTAATAATCAGGATAAATATTATTGAAATTGGGGAGTCAGTTTGTTGAAAACATTGGTTTGGACTGTCGAAGCTATTTGACCTTGTGAGCTATTCTGAAAAGTTGGTTCCGCGGTCTTTTTAATTGCAAATAGATTGAGCACCGTGAAAACTGAATTCGACCTTCTGTAATGCAAGCAACATAATTGATGGTATTGCTGAGAGGTGGACCTCATCAGGTCAATAGTGTACATAACGATTTATTAAACGATATTGAAGCTATAACAATTTTTTACTTTGTATAGTCAACTGCCGGGGTTCAAAATAATCAAAATAATCAGTACGTATCCATCATAATAACTCTAAAACTCAACAAAAAACTTCAAACAACAATAACCAACACATAAAACTTGGTTACAAACTAGCAGTCGGGCGTCTTTACATCGCTATTTATACTTGTGATTTTTGTGGAATTATTTGTATTACGTTTTGATCTTTTATTTTTAAGTTACAATTGGATTTTTTGATTTTTTATAATCAGTTATTCAATGTTATTGGGTGGTTATGTTCATTTTTCTAGTTAGAATTTTCCATTTAAATCATTTGTAATTGTTTGATTGCTATGCCTGCAGTTTTCGGTAAGCTTGTAAGTGCTTAAAGTGTTAAAATAAGAGTTACAAAGTGCAAAACCGTTTTTCTTTTGTAAGATTTCGTCTCTACACAACACAACTGAATAAACCAAAACTCATACCACACTGCAACAATTCTAATTAATTATTTAGAATTATGTTAAAAAAGTCCTTTTGTAAATGAGAGTCCAAAACAGTGCACAAAAACAATCTCGACCGGAGTAAATATTCACATCATAAAATAACATTTAAAAGCCAAGACCTTGCATTTTTCTGTGGCTAAATGAATCATCAAAAGCTTAGAGTGCAAATTTGGAGATAAATTTTTGATGTAATAAAAAGAAAGTATATGCATTAAGAATTATGTTTATCGAAGACCTCAGCAATTATTTATAACGGCAATGAATGCGAGGAATTTAAGGAGTATTAGAGAATCACATATCATAAAGTTAGAAGTTGGGTTGTCAAGTGGGTTTTCATGTTTGTGAAAAATAAAGATTTCAATAATCTGTCAGATAAGGATTTTTTACCAGGATTTATTTGTGGAGTCAATGAGATGATGATCTTTTGTTGATGATCTTCTGTTACGTCACATACCTTAAGAGTTCATGTAAGATAAAAGTGATTTAACTGTTTTCTGTATTTGCAATGCTGAAAAGAGCAGTTTTTTTATGAATTACTTGTAAATCTGACCACTCAAACATTTTGATTACCACACCAATTTGATGATGATTGACAATGACAGATGCCAGGTCAAAGTTTGCACACTGCCTTCCGCAATGCGATAAGTGGTAATGAATGAGTAAATGACTTTAATTATACCAATCAAATCTTCAGTGTCTCTTTTTTCCCATTATTTTGAGCATTCAATCTTGGATATTTGCTATTAATATCAATCCAGGCAATGGCGACTGGATTTTTTGTGTACTAATGCTTCTCAAAAGCACCATTCAAGAATTCGACTCTCAAATCTCTTCACTCCATTTCGCTCATTGTCGCCTACAACAGCACATTAAATTGTCCACTATTACCCATTAAAAATGCCCGCAATAATTTTGTTAGAATTTTGACATTGTTATGTGACAAAAAATTTCTAATGATCTGCTATCTAATGATATAGCAATTTAATATATAATCCTGAATATGACTTGTATTTATTATTATGTGTCAACAATATAAATTCTTGCTAGATGGTAGTAAAGCCAGTTTATTAAAATTATATGTAATATTTACCAAAATTAATATATAAATAATATTTGAAAAAGCCCATTAAAAATTTCCCTCATTAAATTTACTCATAAAATATTAATAGAAAATACCTCGTTACATATGATTGCGCAATAACATTGATAAATAAATTGTTATTCATTCTCTCGTAAATAAATCGGTGAATTAATTTAATCATAGATTAAAATATGCATGAATTAAATTTCATTGCAGAGAATTTTTCTTTGTCACATTAAAAATGCAGCAAATAATCGTAGATAATTTCTACGAGTAACTCATCGATACCTATTGAAGACAACAATCACAATTATTGCATCATTGCTACAATATAGGATAGTTTTAGGATAGTTTTATAACAGAGAGGATATGATACTAGCCTAACATAGTCATTACTAATCACCAGAGAAAAATTTTTGCAATGGAGTTTTGGAATATGTATACGCCCAATATTCTACTGAAAGATCCAATATTAAGATGCTGTATTTATAAAATCATATATTAGTATTTATATTTTTTATATTGAGTCAGGTCCATTTTTACTCCGATGTAGAGATAGTTTATTATTGAAACTTTTCCGAAAATTAATAGGAATTGTTCAGCTTTTAAGTGAATGAAAGTATTGCTAAAACAACAATTTTATGTTTGTCTTATAATTGTAATTTTTATTGTTAGTTCTGCCTCAGTATTAGTAAAAATAAATGTTTATTATTTACGAACAACTTATTCTCTTATCGTATTGGAATCATATTTAAAATTCCGTCATTATCATTGCCATTACATCACCTTTTTGGTTTTGTTGAGTTGAGTAAGCAATCAATAGCAGAAGTTAATCATAAGATATCAATAATTCACATTGTCTAGATCTGGAGTGTAGTTTCCAAGTGATTTGAGCTTGTTCACAATTTTATTGACTGTGATTGTCATTAGATCAAGAATGAATTCGCTTGATTTGCATAGATCTGATGAAACCAGGATGAACATATCGTTGGTAAAAGTCGCGAATAACTCAATACGTCTTAAATTAAGTTTTCTCAGGAGAGTGCTCTAGAACATCGACTGCTCTCTGTCTTTCAATTGAAAATATTAGCTTGTAAATATATGGAAGGTTAGTTTAGAGACCTTCACTGAAATGATCAAATGACTCCACATTTTTTAAATTTTAAGAAAACATTTCTTCATTTATAGATTCTTTTTTTTAAATTGTCCTATTTTTATCTAATTGTTCCAGTTTGTCTGATATGAATAGCAATTGATGAGTCCAGATTATTTATTCATAAATGACTTAAAATATCACTAAATTTAAACAGCTATACTAATGTAAAAAATCAGTCACATGACTTAATGCAATTAAAATCTTCTGAATGTGAGAGCTAGTAACAAATGTCCAGTGAGCATATATCCGAATCTGCAACTGCCTTCGACAGAACATACAAGTCATCATTGATGACTGTGATTACTAGATTATAGAAACAGTACTCCAAACATGATATATCAATTATGATGACAGTTGATATATTAATGGCAAAACCATGCAAATAACCCACCAAGATCCTGGATATTCATGTTATCCAGATATTCGAATAAATATTGACAATAACAATTATCAAAACTACTAATGATTTAAGCATCAATCGTTATTGTTATTCAACCAAAATAGATAAAAAAGCTAAATCATTAAACAAGTCAATTAAGATAATTATTTCTCAATAATATTCGGGAACGTCTGTGACAACTGGCAATTTGATTAAACTGGTCAAGTAGTTCGAAACGTCAGGATTGAACAAAAATTGAAATAAATATTTTGAGATCAGTTATTGATTCTTTTGAAAAAAATGGTAAAAATTAACAACGAATTACAGCAGTAATTTTGATAAACAATCCAGATAAATAATCCAGAAGAATTTAATGATAAAATTTGTGCAATGACTGTTCGATATTTAATCGTCATTCTATTTGATAAAACAAAAAATTAACAAATTATAGAAGCTCTATGAATTGAAGAATGAGATACCGTGATTTTGAGATCAATCGTTTGTCATTATTTTGTAATCAATTAACTCATTGAATTTTTATAATCCGTATTGATATCGTTATAAAAACAGAATGCAAAACTTGAAAATATGAATTTATGAATTGAATCTTATCCTTGGAAAAACATGGTATAAATGGATTTCAAATTTTCAAAGTATCATAAAAAAAATCTTTGATATGCTTAGAAATTTCTTTACAAAAAAAGCCGGGAAAATTTTTTTTTAATATCCTTATTGGTTAATTATTATGCTTAAAAAATTAGTGAATCCGTGCACTAATCCGAGATCAGCATCTCATAAAATCCATATTCCTCAGAGATTTCCGCAAAATTTTCTGCTAAATCTATGTACAAAAGCCATTGATTTGGAAAGATAAACTAATTTGAACACATTAGTCGTTTATTAAAGGTCATTGATGAACTCGGACACCTCATTAGAAATAGTTCGGAAAGAAAAACCAGTCGAATGAACAATGTCTGGCTTGATTGCATTAATTGAATACAAAAACTGAACCTAGTGTCACCAGGGGCAAGTGATAGTGTAATTCAGTGTTAAACGATCTACCATCGAAAAGTATTCAGTTCAAAAAGTTTGTCGGTTATGGATAATTGGATATCTGTTGACGGCGCTAGTGTTAATTCTCTCGCCAACACGATTGTTCAATCAAATCATCACATTGCAATGTCCATTGGATCGGCATGGAATTGATTTAATTGTAAAATTATTCTAATCACACTTGGCCAAGGAAAAAATCAAATGTATCTCTGGTTCTTTAAATTAGTCTGGTTGATTTAGCATCAATAGTAACAGCTGCCAGCGCATAACTGCATCTCCAAGGAACTGCTAGTATCCGCTGATACTGAATTAATAATTTGAGCAACTGTTTATAGAGGCTAATTATTTGAAATTGAATCAAGCATTGTTTGGATACCTCGAGCTATACAAGCAATCAACCAATGGTATCGAAATTTATCATTTCGACGTTTCTGCAATTCCATTAATTTCGTATAAATTGTAAATCCATGAGGAAATTTTTCAGTATGCATCTTAGAACATTGGATAAACGATGGAGTTAAGTAAAGAAGATCAAGGTAAGACATCTTTGAATTATTTGACAAAGTTATGTCAAGACAAATTTCTTTCTCGATTGTTGAATGATAATATATCAGTAAGATTAAATTATATAATCATTATCTACTTGTAAATTTAATCAGCGACTATGGAAATTATTTTTGGAACTTTTCTATGAATGTTAAAACTTCATTTATTTTTTCTAGATTCCGTTCCACATAATTTATTAATTTCTTTATCGAAAAAATTGTGCTCATCTGGTAATGCGAATTTTTAAAAAATCATAATAAATAATCTCATAAATTCGAGCAGGAACTGGACAAATTCAATTATGGCAATTTCTTTTAGAATTACTTTCGGACTACAATTATTGTGCTTTGATATCCTGGGAGAATACCAATGGCAGTTTCAAAATTATAGATCCAGAAGGTCTGGCGAAGAAATGGGGAGAAAGAAAGAGCAAACCTAATATGAATTATGACAAATTAAGTCGTGCATTGCGTTATTATTATGACAAAAATATATTGACAAAAGTAACTATATTATAATAATTATATATTAACTGTTATCAAATTTAAACAAAATTATTGTAAATAAAAATTAATTATATAATAATACAAATATAAATATAATAATAAATATCAAAATTATAAAAAAAATGTTATATTTGATTGAATTTTTACGTTATTCTTGAAGATTCACGGGAAAAGATACGCTTATAAATTCGATTTCATCGGCTTACTACAGAATTTGCAACATTCGTCTACAAGCTGTACTTTGATAACTGACCAATTAGAAAACACGGCCAGTGCATTTGTTGCTATGACAGCGGCACTGAGAGCAGTTTCATCATCCAATACTCCTAAATATTTCAACTGGTTAACGGGTTTTTCTGGAATTTTGCCATTTTGTCCAGAAGATTCAAACATCTCAAGATTTCGTTATAATAAGGAAAATATGTCATCAAACGAAAGGAAAACTGAATTGTCAGATTCGGAAATTGATTTAGTCTATAATATCTCACTCAACAACCGACCCCATGTTGATTGGCATAAATATTTTCAAATGACTCAATCTTCTTTGAGACATTGTCATTGGAGCTGGTTTGATCCTTGTCAGAGAACAGAATTTTTGAAAGTAAATTTGTGGAAAATTTTCTATAATTCATAATGATACGTTTTAGGATAAGCCTCTTAATCATGATCCGATCAATCTGACTCAAGATTGTTTGGGTTCTACTGGTTGGTTACCACCATGCTGCATTGAAAACAGTTACCTTCCAAATCAATATTTGGAACAACAAAAATTTGATGATCTTCTGTTGGATCAAAGCTCAACTTTATGTAGAAAAATTCGATAAATGTGTATGCAAAATGATAAATATGTATAATCATCCAATTTTTTACATTTATATTTTTATTTAAATAATATTTTTTGCTTTTATAATGCGTAATAATTAAGTTATCAATCATCACAATAAAAATGAGTGATAAGTGCCAAGCACATTTAAACTGTTCATCGCATGTTATTCATATTGTTTATTCAAAATCAAGCTGTATACCAATATGACTAGATGATACCAGCAAGACTAAACCACGTATGGTGCCCGGTACAACTAAATAGGTATCGAATTAAATTATAAATATAAAAATCATTATCTTTACAAAGTAAAATAAGTTAGAAACTTTGTTAATATTGTTTATCTGATTAAATACATACATTTAATAATAATTAATTAAATTAATATTTACAAATTTGTTAATATCACAATTTCCTAATTTGAGAACCTTTGGCAATTGATTCTATTTTTATAGATACAATTTTTTGTATTAAAATGTTACATTAAAATCTATTTTTGTCAAAACTAATTAAAAATTTTAGCAATTCAAATTATGTTCAGTAATAATACCAAATTCAAATTGCTAAATCCTATGTTTTAAGTGTAAGTAGTAATCACAATTACGATAATTGACTTTCGATGGACATTTTTAAATTCTGACTGGTTCTAGGTCTTTAAGCACCGATTCTTTTTGTTTTAAGTAGTTATGATAACATAATTTTTATAATCATGTAGATATAAAAATATAATACCAACATGTCAATTGACCTTTATATTATTTAAACAAGTTAGAATATTTTAAATGTTATATTTGTTTATTATTGATTGAAAAATTGCCCACTACTAAGTAAAGTATACGAAAAGAGAGTAATTTAATTTAAGTATTTTAAATGATATTTTATATTGTATAAGTTTAAATTAAATTTTATTAAAAAGTTGGAATTTTAAAGAAAAAGGAATAAAACTACGGTGAAAATGTATTTTCGAAGTAACACTTGCAAACAAAGTTGATCTAATAAAATAAGTAATTCTATCGAATGCTTAACTGCATTCATATTATTTTCTCTGGAATATCGCTTAATATCAAGCTAAGAAACTTCTTTATTGACTCAGTTCTTGGACAGGCACCCGTAAGCAAAATCCAAGTACTTTAAAATTCCTATTACTGAGAAAAGCTAATTGAGAGATGATTGGATGAATACTGCATTTAATATTAAATTTTAACGATGAAAAACTTAATAATAATAATAATAATAATAATAATAATAATAATAATAATAATAATAATAATAATAATAACATAAATGCTCAACTGTCTGGGTATATAGTTGAAATTATTGTATTAAGTAATCCTTTGGTTGTCATTATGTACTACTTAAATCAGTGTCTCGAAGTCCTTAACGACATATAGGTAATAATTTAACCTTCTTATATTTCTTGGCCCCGAGAGTCTAAATTTTTGTATGAAGACAAGGTAAACGGTGTAAGATAGTTTTAAGCATCGATTTTATTTTAAATCCTACTTTCAAATTTGTCACGATTTGACATATGTCTTTTACTATGATTGTACACAAATTCATTATATCAGTCTCTTTTATGAAATTCATTGACACAAAAAGGTGACGACCCGCCAGTCAATAATCTTTTATATCAAAAGTGATTTTTATCTCTATTACATGATCAATAACCGAGTAGATCGATTAAAAACCTGCTTATTAAATAAAAACAATAAAAAGTTAAAGAAATCCAACCAGTTTAGAACTATGTTATACTATAAAACTAGTGTTTAACGACTTATAACCACTTGGATAAGTTTATGTATAAGGAAAACCGTTTCGAGATGGTGAACCAAAGCCATATTTATAGTGATTTCATACCGCGATATGCTTGCTTAGTTAAATATATGATTTATTTATTGATTAAACTAGATCCAAGTCAAAAATTTATTAAAGTCAATTATTAAAGAGAAAATATTCATCATTCAAAATATTAAATTTGTTATAAATGTTGAGGATTCGGAAAATTAAAACCCAAACTGTATCAATTTAATCAATTCAGCCAAATCCAGTTGTTGGGTTGTGTATGTTGTTTAAAGTTCTTTGACCAACTCAACAGCGTGAGTTTCTCTTCAAATAAGTTTGAGTTAATGAATAAATAATCAACACGCAAACTCGTTAAAAACTTTATTAATTATAAAACACTGAATTACACAAATTTCTTCAAACTATTAGCTCACACAGAAAAATTAGATAAAACAATTAGATATGGTTGTCTCACAGAGAACGTGAAAACCTCTATTTCACCTTACAAGTTTAATATAGATTTTTAGATAGAATATTAAATATCTCCAAAGGGGATCCTTTAGAGTGCTGTTATAATTACCCTATTTACTTAAATAAAATGTCTACTTATTTACTTTCGTTTCTTTATCAGATAAGAAGTTTATTTCCGTTCAAATTTTCTTTCGCAGTTTAAACGATTTATGTTTTGATTCCCTACTAGTTCGTCGAGATTCCAAAGAGTGAATTGTGATGGAAATCCATCAGCTTATATAGATGCTGAGATTCGGTACTTTGTACCTAGGAATTTCCATC
>JBBMOY010153343.1:0-12404 GCA_037951405.1 Platydemus manokwari | reverse complement strand
CATGTAACGATTTTGGTCAATAACAAAATATTAAAAACCGTAAAATGTCATATACTAAACAACAAAATCCAATGTATAAAAATCATTTATTGAATATAATTTTTACCAGTGAGAATAATCTCCGATATTGGTTAAAATCATCATCACAATAGAAATGTACAAATAGTAGACCGATATATATCTATACAAAATAGTGCTCAACTTATTATAAGCCCTCGCACCTTATTGCATATATTATACACTTATACACATGGAAATGTAGCACTCAATACAAGTAAACAAACCAACTTTCAAATAAAGAATAATAAATGCAGTCAGATGATAACAATCTGACAAAATCATACAATATCCATCAAGAAATTTTCTTATCTTGAGCTTAATAGCAAACGAAGAGATATTTTATTTACAAATCTGATCAGAATAAAAAATAAGTGCCTAATCATCATCGCTGATGTAGAATTTCACATTTGTCGGACTTTGTTGCGATTCTGAATAATGTTCGGAATTCTGAATAAATGAAAATCAATATATTTTGGACCAGATTATAATTATCAAGATTTTTAATGATCAACTCCAAGAAGATCCTCGTGCCCTATTAAATTAATCAAACAATCGGGGGAATATTGTGAAAACATTGTGAAAAGCTTTTATTAAAGAGGTTCAGATTTATGACAAACAATGGAACATTGGGAAAACATTTTAACTTCTTTTTAAAGACATTTAAACAATGGCATATTATTAATTGTCAAAATTACACGTTTGGGATCCATAAAATCAATTTTGTAAATATTGTAAACTCATAGAAATATAAATGATTAATGAGACTGGTGTTTTATACATGTGTTAACATAACGAGATTTTATCAATACCGGTACAGGATATTCCTTTTTTTTTGTTCTTTATTATATTAAACAAACTTCAAACATAACAAAATGTGTCGAATATGTGACAAATGAAATAGATAACTGCATTGAAAAGAATTGCGCAATCAACTTTCCAATCCATATAAAAAATAATTGATTATATATATTTTTATGACGGCATTCCATTGATTTATATTCATAATCAAAAATATCAAAAAATTACTTCGTCATAATATTGATTGAATTTATCTGATGGGAGATTATAAGCGAGTTCCTGATGATCTGATGAATTCGATTGGTAATGGATATCAATAGATCTGTTATTGGGATTATTCTGTGATCCACCACCATCGGATTCAGAAAAATTATTATTGTCATTTCTTCGGAAATTCGAATTGTCTAACACATTAATATCATCATCTTCACTGTCCGTCAAATGCAAATCAGCCATTATTCGCTCTCTATTGGCATCGACTGATGCACCAGTAGACATAGAACCACCCTTGTCTTCTTCCCATGACTCGGATAATCGACGAATCTTTGATGGCGGTTGATTGCAAGATTCATTGTCAAATGACACGTCTTCATGTTCAAGTGGAATTGATATGTGATCATCCCCAATATGAGACAAATGATCAGTCATACAACTCGATGCTGCCATTTGACTGTCAGATGCATCTTCATATTGAACTTTAAGATTTGTTTCCAATGAAATAAGAGTAGCTTCGTTTTCTTCGAATTTTTGATGAGCAACATCAATCATTTTTCTAGCGATTTGAGTTAAGACACTATTTTCGCCGTTGTAAGCTACGCAGTTAGTCAATATTAGATTAGCATCTTCTAAAAAGTCATCTCTGGAACGATATTTATCTGCTTTGATATTACTCCGCAACGTTAGCAGATCCATTGGTTTGGAAATCTTTTCGGTATAATCAGGATATTTCTTTTTGTCAACAGGTAAATGAAATGGTCGGGCATGTTCGACTTCTTCCATGGAAATCACAGTTTGCTCAAGGATATAACGCATACCCACCATATCATCTTCATCCATCAAAGGATTAACTAATCGTTCCAATCGCATCAGTTTTCGTTCTTTAGCACAAAACTGTTCCATAACATAAGACATGAGCTGTTTAGCAATATTGGAGTATTCACTTTTGTCTCCTAATAAAATTTTATTTTTATTATTAATTTTTAGGAAATAGAAATTATGAAAGGAATGGATTAAAATATTAGTAGAATTTGAAATAAGATTATAAAAATCAGGGATAAGATTGAACTTTTAAAAAAATCGATAATTCTAACATAACACAATATTATAAAATATATCTGGCAAGTTTCTCTTATCTATCACATAAACTGACGAAATCTATTATGAATTAACACAAAAATATCAAACAATTATTTTATGTTTCCATGACAATGCCAATAATCACTGATTGGAAACCACGGCAAAAATAAACATTATAAGGGATAATCTTATTTTAAATTTGTCCTTCTTAAAACTTGACTTTGAAATTGACTCGTTTATCTTCAAATATATCGATAGAATGAATAACCAGTTGAGATTCATGTAAAATGAAATTATAAAATCAGTAATCATAGTTTGGAAACATCTTTAATTGAGTTATAAAATCTAAATTTAGGTGTTCAAGTACAACGTGGTGATAATTATTGATAATACATATATCCACTCTCATGGATTTAGAAATTAAGATATCAGATAACAAAATCAATCGAGTTAACACTGAAAATTACAAATTCTCACAGACAAATGATATTTTCAATAAAGATCAAACCTCTCATTCAGAATATTACAACACCAATTATGAGAATTGAAATAAAAAATCTCTGGAACCAGTTCTGATATTTACCTAACTAGTTTTTTCATCGAGTCTTTTAAAAAAAAATACTCCTTTTCGCTTTTTAAAAATAAAATGATACAAAAATAGTATTGAAAGAATTATGAGTGCAGTTTCAATGGTCCTGATCAAAATAATTCACCACTTTAACTGATTTGTCATGATAAGCATTAAATATTGAAAGAAATAATATAATGATCAATGTCATAAAAAATTAGCCAATCGAATAATATTCACAGCATTTATCTGGAGAAATATCGTATATAATAATTATATAACTTATTTTTCCATTTTATATATAATATGGAAAAGTATTATTTATATTTTACATAATATTTATATGTTATATATAATTATATATACAATCGAGCTAGTTATATAACTACAAAAGTTATGTTACCATTGAAAGTTATACAATTGTCGTAGATCAATTTAATATCTTGGAGAAAACTTTCTCTGGTTTCGTAAAAGTTGTCATTGATGCGCATCTTTACAGTAGATAGATCCATTGGATTATCGATAACTGAATAATAATTTGGACATTCCCGTTTTCGAACTGGATGTAAGAAACACCGGTACCCTGCCACTTGCATCAAACCCTGGAAACGATGTTCACAATTTATTAAAAACTAAGAGCTAAACTTTATAGATTTCTTCAAATTGGTGATTGAGAGCAACTCTGGGATCGATTCGTCTTCTGTTACCTTTCATTTTCTGCTCCAAAATGTATTCATTTTGTTTAGCAACCGCCAAGAAATTATTGGAGAACACTTTCGATGTGGTTGATTTATTAACCAACCGTTTGCCAGATGCGGATGATTGTTGTCGTTTAAGTTGATTTCCTATGTCATCTTTATTGTGCAATAATTGTGATCAATAAAACAAATGAGAACCCTTACCCTTGCTGGGTTTTCTATTTTTTATATTACGATTTTTGCTTTCAGTTGAAAGCTGAGTAGAAGGTGCTGAATATTGTTGAATGAGCTGTTTCGGAATAACGAGTTTTAAGGCAACGGAATCATCTTCATCATTTGATGGTATAGCGGGTTCAATGGAATTCATTATTTGATCCTAATCACAACCATGTTACATTGGTATTTATGGCGGTATGAATATTACTTGAATACTTTCATGATATTCTTCCTGAATCTCTGGAGCCATTGCACCACCATATTCGAATTCATTGGAAAGAACTTGTCTCGATTGATTCAGATCGACAGATGAATGGGAATTAGATGGAACACTTTTGTTTGATGATTTGGTTAACTTATTTGAATTTAGTAATTGGAAAATGGTTTTATTTTTTGATGTATTAGGACGATGATATGATCGTTTGGGAAATACCTTCTTCACTTGTTTTCCATAAAGTGGACATTCTTTATTTGTGCGCATATGCCCTTTAATGAATATTAAAAACATCAATACTTTGCCTTGTGACGAATTTTCTTTTAATAAATCTTTAGAAAATAATTTATTCAAGATGAAAAACAATTATATCACTGTTCTATTATTATATGCTTTTAAAATATTCCGTCTTACTCATTCAAGGAAAAGACATCATTCTACAATAGACTCCCCTCATTAATAAATAAAAGAAAACATTTATACAGATAATTCAAAGTTATTGTTGCTCATCAGAAATTGAATATCCGTTTCAAATGATAAGATTTAATGTGTATGAACCAGTGAAAACCATTGTTAAAATAACGAAAATCAAATCAAAACTAAAAACACAATTTTAAAATGATTGTGTTCTCAATGTATAGAAATAGTATCAAAAGATATGAACTCAAAAATATAATTTCAAAAATTCTACACATTAAATTCAATAATCGAATCAGATCTCAATAGAGCAATAGGAATAATTAATATTTGTCAATATTACACTATATTCAATATAATGATAATATAATTATTTAATAAATTATATTTCTTTATACAATGATATTTATGATAGTTATTTATAGCAATTAATATAATCACTTTTAATAATAATATTACCATGATAGTAGACAGAAATAATGATTAAATATAATAAAATAATCTATCTGACCAATATACTCGTTATATAGTCAGTCGACCATAATTTATTCCTCTCAACATTACACATTGTTCACTATTAATCAAGAACATTAAAATAGGACAGAATTTACAGGTCTAGTTTTTGGTCTTCTTATAATGTAATTGTAGAACAAATAAATACAAATTAAAAAATTATATTTAAAATAAATACAATTGAATAAAATTATTTAATTAATTATTTAAAATTTTAGAAATTGCTTTCAAATTATAAATCACAGTGAAGATAAGTTGAAATCAAAAATATAAATATCAAAAGATTTTTCATTCCCTTTTGTATGAACAGAAGTTCGAACACAAATCATTTAAACCAAGCTCGTGGCCAGTATCATAGCGGTATGTTTTAGCCCATATGATGTTACGTTTCTGTATAAGGATTCGCGAAAATGAAAAATCTTCTGTTTTTTGTTCACGAGAACTCTATTCTTAAAGTATTTATTACAGGAATTTCAATATTTGACATAATTGTTATATTTAACAGCACTCAAGAAGCGCAAAGAATATAGTTTGGTTTTATTTGGCAGAACAGGGTTCATTAAAGGAATACAAACTTGAATATTAAAAGGCACTCAAATAATCGATACAGATCTTAATGTATTATCATGGGCACAGACGCTGAGATCCAGGTAACAACTGCGGATTTCTTACCATGAAAATAGGGCATTTTAATTTCTGTTTCCCTGACCAGAATTAAACAGAAATAATAATTTCGTATCTTTATTTAATTAATTATTTTATCAAATAATATTTATTAGAAATATATAAGAAAAATTAATTGTACTGTTTGTTCTATGGTTAAATTGAATGATGATTAAAAGTTAGACGTCTAAATTCTAGGTTATTTAGAGTACAAAACGTCTATGGTGCATATTGATAAGATTATTAATACAAACATTTTGTTTAATGAAAAACTGACACATTCATTGTCGTTTATGATTTATCAAAATATTTCAAGCAAAGTACCAATGTTGAATATGGTGATAGTTGATGAATATAAAATTACATTTAAGGAATTATATCCTATGTATGAAACGTTATACTTTAATAACAACATCTATGTAATACATGGTGAAATATAAAGTAAAAACAATCAATACATATCTGTAACGTTAATAACTGCATTTATATGAAAAGTAAATTAATTGATTGATAATACTTACCCTTCTTTCCACAAGCACCACAATTGATGTTTGCCAAAGATTCTGATGTGTGTATTTTGTTTTCCAATTGAACATTGGATGGGATTTTCGGACGATATTTTTTTTTCATTGGGTTACTTGAATTTAATGTCACACCCGTATTTAAATTGTTCTGCATTTTTTGCTTTTGCTGCCTTTTGAGACGACGAAGTTTATCTTGCTGTTTTTTGCGAGCTTTCTTTTCTTCTTCCCTGGACTGGTTTAGGCCACAGAAATCACGTAAGTATTCTGCATTGTGTTCTTGATTCATTTTGAAATAAATTTTTACAATATAAGACCAAGGAATCGTTTGACAATGATTAGTTTTCGTTCCATCCCCATTATCCAAGACACGTCGAATACAAAGAGCTTTGGGCATGGCTTTTGGAACCGGAGCCTTAAATTTTAAAATGGAACGAGCTGCTTCAGAACTTGCTAAACACGTATAGCTTTTACTATTGCTAAAATCAGCACCATCGACCATGCTATTCGTTTCTGATATATCTGGTCGCTTCTGGAATCATAGAAAAATCCAGGATTAATAGTCATTTGAATAAAATTTTGCAACAAAAATTTCGAAATTGAAATAATCGAAACTTTCTGGAAGGCATTTCAAAAATATAAAAATATTTATTTTGATAATTCACAAGAGTAATAATAATGGCCAATAATGTAAGCCAGGATTTATATCCGTTGCTTAAGAGATTTGAAATTTATCGAGAAATATAAGAGCATGTTTCATATTAATCTAATTGAAAATTCGTTCACAATCTTCTATGCGCTAGTAGTCACTAATTTCGCTTATATATCCACTTAACGTCACTAAAACATTTAAAAATTTCGTTTTCTTGAATGCTTAATAGCACCTTAGCAAGTGTAGTTATATTTGGTTGGCTCATTTAATAAACAAAACATAATACTTAATTTACAACAAACCTGCTTTCAATTTATAAAAATTCCTAAAGATTAATTAAAAAGTTTTAGTTTGACTAATAACTTTTGGTTGTAGGTGAACCTAGATGCGGTTGTTAATTAGTTTTTAATTCATTTTAATATCATCATCTTATCCATTGATATCAGTGGAATTCGATTGTATATAATTTTACAAACATTACTGGATATACCCCAGGCAGACCATTTACTTACCATTTTAATTTATACATATATTTTTCATATTAATTATTTTAGGGGTTTAATATGTGAGTATTTCTCCGTGAAAAAAAATTCGTTTTGATATGTTTCCTTCGTAATGTGAAAAATATTTTATAAAATAATTAAGCGAAAACTATAATTTTAATATGAAACACTGTGAAACGTTAGCTAAGTTTATAATGTCTTCAATTAGTTATATCGAATTAGGGAAAATCATGGCAACAAAGTCCGTCATTGGACGAATTGCTAAAATTATAAAGAGAAAATCACTCAAAAATAAATATATGTGAAATAGATAAAAAATAGTTACAAAAATATCCAAGTGCCTCTCCGTGTTATACTTATTGAATTATTAAAAGATAAAACCTTAATTCTAAACATAAGTGGAAAGAATTGTTTTGGTGCACAACAAAAGAAATTATTAAAATTATTAAAACACCAATTTTTATCTACTGACTTTTATCAACTTTTAACTGAAAACTTACTTAAAATGTACGGAAGATTAATTTTCATTTGGATCAATGTAATATTATTAAGTAATGTACATGTTTAATCTCAATACAAAATGCGGGAAATGTACCCTTATAATAGCAGAATATCCATTTCCAAGGGGCCGCTAGAATATTAGAATTGGTGTAAAGATCACAAAAATGAGATCTCACACACCCTATAGTGTGATTTAAAGGAAAAGTTAATCTCATCATAAATAGATCGAAAAGTTGATTAATTTCTGATAAAGTAAATAAATCGCAATATTTATTAAAACTTATTATGAGAAAATAAAAAGAACTTCAAACAAACCACAATTGTTAATGAGATGAGAATAGATGAGTGTAAAATTGGCATACATATAAATGCAAAATTCACGACCGAAGCCAGATAAAATTATCATTGATAAATATCAAATATAAAATATTATATATTAATTTTATAAATTTATTACAACATTAATGATCATAATTTACAGATTCGTATTTTCTAAAAAACAAAAATGTATAGAAAATTCAAATGAAATAAAACAATTTTTAAATAATTCTACCTCTAAAGATTTCTTTATTTTCATCAATTCAACTTCCTCGTCATTCATTCCCATCCTATTATCCAATGCTGAATAAATAGATTTCCTGAGATCATCACAATTGTCATCATCATCATCACTAGCTCCATCATCGGAAGTCAGTTCATCCTCATTGGCTAAAACTTGATTTTGCAAATTAAATATTCGCTGGCATTCACTCTTGTATCTTTCTTCCTGAGTTGAATATGTTAAAATTATCAATATTCAATGGCAAACTCCATTTATATACTTGATCTGCTACAGTTAATCTGGATGATCGCGCAAATTTCGTCATTCCTTCTTCTTCACCCTGCTTTGCTTTTTGTGTTGACATCTGTCTAACCAGATCAATGATATCCCATCTTTTTAGTTTTTTTATTTCCTGCTCCGAAACACCACACTCTTTCAATAAGGCATAAGCTTTTTTGAGAGTAAGTTTTCTCAAATCAGCATCTGTCCCAGTAACCATTCTCTTACCAACACCAGGAACATTCGTTCCAGAAGTGTTAGTTGGCTTATTGAATTTATTCTTCAATGTTTCTTTGAAGAGAGAAGCTTTAGCACTAACTCGCGAATACGAGAATCCTTCTCCACAGCCAGTTGGTTCTGTCACCCCTATTAATTCAAGATAACATTTTCCTTTTTGGGCATCAAGAAATGTCTTTGTCGTATGCCATGCTGCTGCCTTAACTTCATCTTCTATTTTCAACTAAATCACATTTATAACAATAACATCCAAGTTTTCAATTCAAAACAATACATTGTTTTCTTTTTCCTCATCGTCATCTTGCTGATCAGGGTCAGCTTGGGTAAGACTCTTACTATTGTAGCCAGCATCTTCCAACCTTAACAATCCCCACATCATAGAATAGTATGCACAACATTCTTCTGGTGAGATACATTCAATCAATTCATCTTCCGTGGGCAACTGAAATTCCGGTTTCAATACCCAATACCCAGTGCCGTTACCACTGTCTATAGGCACAATTCCATATTGAATTTTAAATTTTTAAAATATCTTACCGGCTTTCTTATACTCGGCAAATGTTTTCAAACGCTTTTTTAATGCTGAATCCGATTGTTCAGAAAAGATGTTCTTGATTTCATCGTGTCTTATTCGCTTTGGATCGGACTGGCTTTGGAGAAACATTCGGATTATTTGAATCTATAAAAGCAAACTATTTGTCAAAATAAAACCAGGGATCAATTAAAGAATAGAATGGCCATAATTTGAAAGTGTTTAAATAAGTTTTCTGGGAATAAATCAATCCATATTTCATGAAATAACAACAGCTCATCTTGGTAATATCTTACAAATTTATTCAGTTATACACATCTATGTTATCTATAATTTTCGCATAATTTCACAATTCTCGCAACGCAAACAAATTCCAATAAATTTCAAAATAATTCGAAAAATATATATTATCCGATATATCTATATGATCCATCGACACTGAAAGGCTTAACTTAAATGCATTTTAAATTATTAAAATTCCCAATTGGGAAAACACAAGCCCCTCATCGAACATAACCCTATTGAAGAGATAACTATACACAAAAACCTCAAATTATTAATAATAACCAAATGTTCCATTAAAAACGTTCTAAAATCTATTGATTATTATGAATTAAAGTTTGAAAATAAGATATAATATTGTTGAGTGAGATGAAATTCTGCAAAAAGAAAAATGGATTTGCACCTTGGAACCCATGTTTAAGCACTTTAAACAATTGCATCCCTACAGGAATAGCAACCAACCAATCACAGTAAAGTTAGATGGTAAAAGATAATTGGAAAAGGGGGTATGGCTACACAATAACACAGAGGGATTAACCAATCCCATTCATGCAAAAACTTAAAAACCCATTTGGACATGGAAAAACAAAGATCGAATCAAAATGTGATAAAACATGACACAAAAAATTACACACAGATCTCGAATATAAATATCGATGTAAAGATGGCCAACTGCCAGTTGAAAGACAAGTTTTTGGTGTAAGTTGTACTGAACAGTACACGATCGATATGCAACATTAGCCTTCTATTCGGAGTCAGAAATTAGTTAATTATTTAAGGGATCCAACAATATTATTTTATAAAAATTCATCAATAATTTTCAACCAAAACAAATCAAAAAATATTGTCACCTGAAGAAAATCTTTAAGAAAAGTGTTTGCTTTCTTTGAATTTGGAGCTGGCACTTCCATTAACGGTAACTGCTGGCCAACGAGGAAAATATCATCGATTCGTCGAATAGACAACTTGTTCGATTTAACAATGACAAGAAAATCTGTGGGTTTCAATTTGTGAGGATAAATAGGAGCTCGAAACATATTATTTTCAAGAGCTTGAAATATCTGATTGGGAGATAATTGCCCGAGAAATGGAATATGTTGTGTCACACACAATTCCCCATATTGCAATTGAGGCATAATTATTGGTTGGTTAGGATGGCCAAGCATATAATTAACAATTCGAGATGCCATACCAGTCTGTGGAATCGAAAATAGATTTAATAAATAAATAAATAATATTGCGACGTGCCTGCATCATCAATGGGGGATATTCTTCGGAATATTCGGCTAAAATCATATGATCTATGCTGGAGCTCAGATCCATTATAGATCGCATGAAGAACACATCACCACTGCCGGTAAGTTTGGAAATTTGTTGTCGACCATCAGATTCGACTTTCATAATATCTGTTAAATTACTAATTGATTGGGGTGTTTGAAATAAATGAGCAATTGGCCTTTTGATGCTGAGAATATGAAATAATAATAATTATTATTAAAAATAGAACAAAACAGCTGGAAATTTACTCGGTTAGTCTAGGCCTATGCAATCTGCGAAGAAATTGGTTGTCTAATTTAAGTGGAAAGAAAAAAGGATCGAGTTGTATTGCAGGTAGACTGTGTTGAATTCCATGAACAATCAATGGACTCTGGAGATCAATCAACTCAATGTTTTCATTCTCATTATTGTCCAGATATAAAGGATTTTTATCAATCTGGTCAACTATGACTTGATATGTATTGTCTTTTGAATAATTATTTAAACGGAAGCATTCATTATCTACAGATTCTGTCTTGATTTCTTTAGGTTTTTCGTCAAGTTCGGAATTTTCCGATATCTGTTACGGGTTAAATAAATAATAAATTTAATTTTTGTACAGTAGTAATTGAATAAATAATTACTCAATAAAGAGAAATAAAATTGAAATCGAGAGAGATTATCGTATTTTTTTGTTCTAAAATAGAAGTATTTCAATCCATATTTCTTAATTTTGAAATTGAGACTAAGTGTGTTTTGCTATGTTTAAACTCAACAAAAACAATAATTTTGTGTCTCATTCAGCCCATAACAACTGCAAAAATTAAGAAATTGTCAAATAGGAGAGAATATTTTATGTCATTTGACTTGATTTTTTTTCAATCTTAAGAGTACAAAGTAACATAAATATAAATAAAAAAAAATGGTGACTGGACCAAATATTCATAAATTTGTTTTGAGTTATTTTTAGAATGTAATTCATAAATTCTTTTGGAATAAATTAAAATAACATTATTTTAATAATAAAACAGTAAATATGTATTTTGAAAAAGGAATAAAATTGTTTTATATGATGATGACCAACTATTTGAATAATATTTGTTCGAGTACTGCACACAAAATTAACTCAGATATCATAGATAATAATTAAATTAATTTAATCGAATAATTGGACCCGATAATGAATAATTTACAAGGATTTTTCTTAAAACTAAAAGTGTAGAAATTATTAATGTATGGTAGTTTTACGAATAATTAGTTATATATTTTCAAATCTGAGATAGTACAAAAAATTATTCACGTTATGTTCGATTTGTATGGAAATAAATATTAATCATTAAATATTATAATTTATTCCAAGGTTTCTATTTATTACCCTTATCTCGCAATTTCCAAGGACAAATTTCGTGACATATCTGCATAGTAATAAAAGAAATTTCTAAATTAAATAGAAGTAGAATAAATATGAATTATTTTTATTATCGGCCAGAGATGATTGGGCAGTTTGGCATGAAGATATTAAGCATTGGTACACAAATCTGTATTGCGATATATAGATTCCAATTTATCATAAAAATATCCTCATTAATGGTTATGTACGTATATTAATAAATAAATTTTAAGATTTCACAGTCCATCTGATATATTGATCAGGTT
>JBBMOY010152232.1:0-12405 GCA_037951405.1 Platydemus manokwari | reverse complement strand
ATGATATGCTGATTAGTTGAGTTGTATCAATCTTAATGGTAACATTTATAAAATCAATGATAATAATTTTGAAGAATGGGCTAGCTTAGAACCAAAACACAAGTATAAAAGAGGCCCATTATTGTGTTCTGACCCTTTTGGAATGGAACCCTTTCCAAGTCCAAACTCCATCTCACATATTTTATTCTTAAAATTACATGTGAATAATACTGGTAAATATGTTGAAAAATTATGGACGATGTCATATCTACCATTGGTTTAGTTAAGCGTATAGGATGTTGTCGAGGAGAAAACCTGTTGAAGATGCAATCCTTGTTTTGTTCTTTTGTTAAACTGCAAACGAGTTGATCACAAGTGGCTACTAGTATCCTTCTGATACTGATTTGTTCGAAAGGGAATACAAATTAGTCTATCGTTGAGAGGGGGTACCCGCTGGATTTGTAATTAATTCAATCAACAGATCGCCATGGAAAATTTTTCTAATAATTAACGAATCAAATTTAATAATAATAAATATTATGAAAATAACGATAATGAAAATAATATCGATTTAATAATTATCAATATTTTAAGCTGCCTCACAATACTCCTGCTTCTGTCACATTGCAACCTGGACCGAATGATAATGGCAAGGTTAATATTTATTGATTTCCATATGTTATGAATTTTAAACAAAAATATTATTTTTCTCGTTTTATCTTATTCGATATTTTCACTTATCTTCAATATCCATTTGATTATTATTATTAATATTTAATTTTTAATTACATACGTTTCTATCTGATGAGGTTGAAATATTAATTTTTCGACAAAAATATCTCTGGGAAAGAAAAAACAATTTTTGCATTGAAAAAGAAAATTATTGATATAAATAGTTCATTCTAGTTATTTATTATAAACAACACAATCCAATAATCTAGCAAAATAATAATAATAATAATTTCAATGAAAAATCTGTGTTTATTAAGATTATTCTCGTACAAGAAATGTCGATGAAATATTGTTTTTTAATGGCGATTTTTTTAGTTCATTGATTTTACGAAATTCGTGTTTTATATTGGTTTTTTGGGTGATATTTACTGAAAATATTCTCCAATCCAAAATATTTATGTGCAATAAAATGTACAACTCGAATGCTCTGCTCATTTAATTGAAAATAATTGCAGTAAGAAAAGATTTCAGAGAAAATTTAGGTCAATTTGATAAATAAAAATAAATCAGCTCGAATGATTATTTTATATATTAAACACTTTAATGGTTGTAAATGTCTTTGTAGTTGTATGTAGCGGTCGAAGTAAAAATCGGAAGTTCTATACCGATCGGGATGTTTTGATCGAAATATTGTGGCATGGTCGACATACCCAAGCGGCAAATGGATCGGTTGCCATTATATCTATTTATTGAAAACTCAATAAAACTTGTTACTCTGTTATAAATCCAATGGATATTCACAACAGTTGATTGTTGGATTAAAGCGAGTGACAGTATTTCCATAAGAATATTAAGTCAAGAAGTATTTTTACACATCGCCTTAAAGTTTATTTAAACCATATAACTATGATCGATTTGCTTTGAATTAGAAGTAATTTTAAGAAACACAATATAAATCGTTTCAATCATTTGTGAGCAGAGCATTAAGGACTTGTTCCAAGATCCTGATAAATTCAAACTTTATTTTAGACCAAAATATTCGCCACTGATCTTCTGATGGCGTTATAAATAATAAATAACATTGGAAATGATTTATAAAACATGAATTACGTTGGTTATTCGAAAATTTTGTTTATCATTTAAAGGAATTTCTGGATTCTTTAATGATAAAATCTGCACTATATATGTAAAATGCTAATGGAATATTTGAGGAAATTTTTGGAATTTGTGGACCTTGTTAGAACCAATAACGTTTGATTAGAATAATAATTTACATTCAACTTTAAAATCTTCTAAAATAATTTTCAATTTCTGCTGACAAATAACTTATTGAATAAAATGCGTTCGCCATTGTATGTTATGTATAATATTCATTATTATGATATTATTATCCTTCATTGAATATCAGAAAAAATATCGTTTATCGAAAACATGTGAAAATAGATAATCTTAACCAATATTCATCGAGGAATCATCAAAATAATGAATCTTCCATGAAAATTAATAATGTTGGCATACATGCAATTATCAATGAATCATATCATTCATCATCGTTTTGTCCCTGGAAGCTGATTAGTAGATAAATACGGGTAATTATGGCATCATTTTCACATCTTGCATCATTGCAAATAACATTGAAATCAAGATAATTCCAACGATTCTTTTATCATGCTGCCTTAAGTATTTTTCATGGAAAAATATCGGTTATAACATAATTTTTCCATCACATAATTATTGTTAAATTAATGGAATGGGGAGGAATATTGATATTGTGATGTCTAGTTTTCGTTAAGCTTTGCTTTATTATCTGGAAAATTGGTTTTTAAAATCAATTTATGATATCTTCGATAATAGAATTCCAATCAATCGGTTGATATTAGAATTGGAATTGATTTTGATTTATTTTTTTGGGAGGGGGTATTTTTTTTATCTCTGGAAAATTGAAACATGATATCTGTGATTTTATGGTGATTTTATGGTTCACTGATTGGAAAAGTAAATCACAATACAAATCGAGTGTTTCACTCTCTACATCGAGTATGTCTGTCTGATAAGGAAATATGATATTGTTGTAAGATTTTATTACTCAAATCAGCTATCTTTGATTGGTTCGTTATTACAAAAGTTTCCATATTTAAATTAATAAAATCGGATATTGACAAGCAGTTATGAAAACACCTGATATTAAATATATCCAGCATTATACGATTCGAAGAGAGATGTCAGATTAGAAAACTCCAAATTAATTAAAGCAGAGAAGTTGATTTGAAATGGAATTTTCATCGGAAATCATTGTGTTGGGATTATTTTGTTTAAAAAAGTCAAGATAAAAGCTAAATTAACGAGTTTTTATGAGGTAAATAAGGTTTGTTTTATAAAGATGTATTAAATATTGGTGATATATTTCTATGTGTGTGTATCAGGTAATAGACAAATGAATATTTCATTGAATCATAACCACTTCAATAAATTCTAATATCATTCTAATGATCAAAATCACCAATTATTATCGATTGTTTCATTGACCTTTATTTGTTCTCTAATAGTTTATGAGGTGGGCTTAAAATCATGTTTTTTTATCTTTTGTTCCATGTTCGTATATTTAGATATATTTTAAAACCAACCGGGTTCATATTAAATCAGTCATGGTTATCATGGAGTGACAACTTAATAATCAATATGAAATTTAGAATATCAAATTCGTGACAATGTAGATATAAGATTGAATTTGATAATGATTTTGATTGTAATAATTTTTAATAGTTTTCAAAACTATTTAATAGGACAAATTCTTTCGAAATATTTGCTGAATAAACCTAATGTTTGATGTGATTTCATGAAATAAATTAATGCGATAATTGTAATCATAATAATGGTTGAATATTGTGGAGCCATAATATTGTTTATATTTTAGTGTTTATTTTTTTGGTTGAATTTATATTAAAATAAATTTATATATAAACTATTTAACTATAATTCTTTACAAAACTTGGAGATCATAATCGAATATTGGTATCACTGATAACCATATCTTAAAATGACAAAAACCGACACCATGCTTGGATGTGATGAATATTTTAAGAATAAATATAAATAAGTAATTCAATGTTTTCTCTTTCCACCTAACCGCATTTTATCCATACACATCATGCTCTCTAACATTTCAACCAATCCCATATTGGTGATAAAGGCTTGCCCATCTTGATAAAATCGAAATTATATTTTGATGAACACTGCACTGCAAAACTTTTTAATCCGATCTTTAACTGTTGAAAAACAAATTGTTTTCGGATTACTTTTGATAGATTTCCAAAAATATTTTCGATAACAATGAAAATTATTCTAAACGTTCTGTTTTGGTTTATTTTTTGTCTTTTCACAACTCTAATTTATTTAACCTGATTTGTTATAAAAAAATGGCTTCGACCTTTGAATGTATTTCTGAATCATGGGGAATGATTAATAAAATATTACATATCGATTATCATTATCATCCTCATTTAACCCTTATCCACATATAAATATATAATTTCCAATCTCATATGAACATTATGCATGAAATTCATTTCATATTTTCTACCAATAAGCAATTTTGCTGACAATTTTTTCTAACCACACTGTTTAAAAATTTCATTTAAAAAATCCCAATAAAAGAACTCACTGAGTTCATAGCTATTTAAAGATAAATCTGAAAATTACGATAAAGAAATCTGAAGAAATTGTAACTGAAAAGAGAAAAATGATTTAATATTTTACAGGAAAATATTTTTCAAATTTCCTTTTGTGAGAATTAAATTCAAATTCTCTAAATAAGAATAATAGAAAGTCGTAATTATTTATATAATTATTCGATTAGAAATTTCGATGAGAATTTTTTCATTGAAAGAAAACGTAAATTGTCTTTCAAACGAAGCTCTTGCTATCAGATGAATAACGTTGAGAACTCTTGCATTATTTGTCGATTAGTAATTGTATCTTGTAGTAGATGTGTGGTGTATGTGTGTATATGAGTAAGTGTGGTGTGTGTAGTGTTTTCGAATATTTGTCATTGAGAAGAGTTGAATCCGACAGACATTGTGATGAGACAAAATTTCGTTTTTTCTGCATAATTTTCGAAATGGCATTTTTGATAATTGTCTTGAAATAAGCAAAACTTATTGTGGAATTGAATTTGAAAATTTTTAGAAAAACGTTATTCGGAAAATTCTCATATCGTACGTGATAAGTTGATAATGCTTACTTTTTAAATTGACGTTTTCATTATTTTTTTTTCAATTGAAACGAGTATTTTTTCTTAAATTGGATTGTGGTGGATTTTAATTTTAGTCGAAAGGATCAAATTAAGAAAGCGATAATACGGTTTTAATGCTAATAATAGATAAATTCTTAGAATATTGGAAATCAAATTTAAAGTATTTCGTTGAATTTTGAAATCGTGACTACTTGGAATTGTCGATAATTGATTGAATCAATGTATGATGTTATAAAAGCAAGAAATCAGAACAGATTGTAAGCGAGTTAGGCTGATATTATTTATTGAATTTCAATGACAAATTGCCTGTCAAGTTCACACAAAATTATCAATGACAAATTCAGTTTGATTATTATCATAATCTAGCCAACAGTTCTGTGTCTTAGATTAGAGATAGAACAATGATTGGATATATTCAATAAGTCACATTGATTATAAATAATGAAAATAATAGATAAATAAACGAATTAATCAATGTTAAAACAAAGTTTTTTAAAATCTTATAAAAATATTTTTCATACAACTGTCCAACAGCTCACAGCATAAATATGAATATTTTTGTTGATTTATTTCATCGTTCTTGTATGTTGTCAAAAAATCCCCGTCATATTGATGTTTAAAAAGCAAGAGAGTTGTGGCTGTGGTAGTGGAAAATTTGAAATAATTCTTTGTGAATGTGATATCATTATTGTAAGCCGCCATTAATTTATAAAGCACGCATCGAAAACTAACTGAAAAGTCAAGATATCAACTTATATATCAATACAATTATCTAAACAAATAAATTTAATTTTTTACAAAAAACAATTTCATGAAACTAAATTTTGAATAAAACCAAATTTTATACAAAATCTAGTCTTCAAAATTTTTAATTTAATTCAAAATACTCACATCCTCCTTTCTTTAAAATCTTTGATTTTCTTTTGATACTGAATTGACATTGTATTGAATGCTCACAAATTTATCTACATAAAACACTATAGTTGTACTATGTGTTATATATCTTCTCTACATAGTCTCAATATCTTCCTTCTTTTCTATAATTTTCAGTTATTGATCTTCTCAGATTTGAATCCATATGTGTGTTCGACATGTAAGCCGCTGCTATTTTATATAGAACTGAAAATTCAGGACATCTAATTAGATTAAAATACAATTTAAACAAATTTTGTTTTTTTACAAAAAGAATTTTCACAAAATTAAATTTTATATTTTTAATTAAATTTAATCGTTAAAATTTTTAATTCAATTTAAAATGTGCACAAATATGAAAACAAAATGTATTTCCAATCTATCTATTGGTTCATTGTGAAATAATTCTGTTTTTTAAAATCGATTTTGGATTTTAGTAGAAATCGATAGTAAATGATAATTCTCAACGAACTTGCGAGTGGGAAGATTTTCTATTTTGACAGAAACAAACTTTGTTACATTGACGATGTGGATTTGGTTATTAAAAGCAGTGCCACCGTAGCTCTGATATGATCATTAATGATTATTTTATTCAATACCTACTTTCTGTTTGTAGGTTTTTTGGGTATTTTTTTTAATGTTACGATTTGAATAAATCAATTATCGATAATGATATATAAAATACCAATAAGTTTTATTCATTCGAATGTGGGCTGTTGTATGGTCTGATATTGTATATTGTGAAATATATAAAGCCAGTCATTGGAATTGTGCATCCTGTTCATCAATAATAAATTGGTTCTGACATCATCTCAATTAATCGACCGAATGAATGATCAGATAATCGATGGTTGACAGTTTTCACGTAATACCATCGATGCCAAATGTAATCGCAATACACGGAATGAATTTTTTATCGTTTCCATTGATATTTTATTGTTATTCTTGAGGTAATTTTGAAGAAAGCATTGTGATTCAGCAACGAGCGTTAATTGAGATGGAAATGAACTTCTAATGGGCTTCATCCTTTATTATAAATATATTTCCGCTATCTGAGAAGTATCTGCATACTTTGGTACTTATTATAAGCTAGGAATATAATTTGTTAGTTGATGAATTTGAACTATCTATGTTATAATTTACAAAATAATTGTGGGATTGGATGTTGGATTTTATGACCAATTGTTCTTCAAATTAAACCCTTTTTTACATGGGCCATATTACGATTTATTAAAATTTTCTATTTCTTCAGCCATGTGGTGTAGATTATGAATTAAAAACTTATGTCGCTGATAATCCGGATGAGAAGGCACATAAAAGGTATTGGTTATATTTGATGGACTTTCATTAAAAAATTTTCTCAAACATATTTTTTATCAGAAATTCAGTCAAATTAGCCATAAGAAAATTAACATATGCTCCAGACAAACCATCTCCTCAGCCATCAGCCGAAATCGTTAAAGATTTCATCATGAGCCCTGGTTCATTAAGATTAGAAGCCTCATTGGATAAAGAAGTATTTTTTTCATTTTTATAAATGTTATTTTGATAAAATTAATCAAATAATTTTTCACCGTTAAATAATCATTATTATTGTTATTGGTATAATAATAATAATTATTATTATTGTTGCTTTATTATTATTTCATTATTATTAATAATATTATTATTGGTATTATTCTTGTTATTATCATTATTTATAATTATTTTTATTATTAAATTCTCATGACACAGAATAATTACTAAAAAATTCAAAACTCAATTGATTTATTAAGTCGGTTCAACCAATAGCAAGAGCAGACTTCTTTCTGTGACTATCAGACTAGAATTTTCTCGTCTCTTTAATCTTTGTCAATAATTTTGTTTACCCTAAACTTCAAACAGGATGAATTAATTCGCGGCTAACATAATCAACATATTAGTTTTTGATATCGACTTGTTTGATACTTTTTCATGTTCTATTGAAGTTATTACATAACTGTTACATCATATTATTACGATTACAAGCTGATAATATCGAGTCTTTATTATCAATATTTACGTGGGGAAATATGGTTTTCCAAAAATAATTTTCCCCGAAGATCTCTGCATAAGAGATTAATGTAAAGAGATTTAGAACTTGCTCTCTTACTATCTAATAAGGCCATTATTACCTAATTAAAGAATCTCATTTCAATGGATTTATGAAGATTTCTTTCTGTTAAATTGTCTGTTTTAAATAGCCATAGGTTCAAACGATTCTATCCCGGCTCATCTACAAATAAAAATCGACTAGAATGGATTATGCAAATTGCTGTAATACGCATAACATTATTTAAATATCTCTGAATTATGCTTTAATATAATGAAAACATAATGATTACAGATGTATAATTATGCTATATATCTTTTATGATTTAATTATTTTTATGTTGCGAGTACGTTTGGGTTATTTTCACCTAAACAGCTACGAAATCAATGTTAAAACTAATAATACGCTCTAAAACTAATAAGAAATCATTTTTACAAATCTAAAATCGTATTTTTTATTTTGGGAATACTTTTGATATTAAATACAACTTTTGCAGAGGACGAGTTTAAATCTTGTTAGTCCAATTCACCGTATTTTAGATTATATGTATCATATTCTGTTCTTAGGGTTCCAATTTTAATATAATTCAGCTTATTAGAATACACATCGTGGAAATCAAAACTTTTGATGTCTGAATAATTTGAATTGACAATATTTCAATCTTAAAAATATGGTGCAAGATCGATAATTTCAAAATCATATCATTTACATTTATCTTTTGAATATAATATATGTTTATCTCCCAAAGCATGAGTAAATAATAAGGAATTATCTATAGTAATGTAAATGATTTTATAGGTGAAAATGTGTTATTAGGATTGAATTTGGATTTTTCAAGTGGGGATGTTTGCAGATTTATTATCTCTCCTATTTACAAAATGGGAATTCATAGTTTGCCATAGATTCATTAGTTTACATTAATTTATTTTCCAAGATCTTATAAACATTATTTACGATTCTAAACGTTAATCTTGGTTACATTGAAACGTAAATGAATGGTTGTTGATATGGAAATTTATCTGTGTTTCTTAGGCAATTACTTTTGATTGATAAATTTATTGTTAGCTCCATACATTTTTTGTAATGCCAGTTTAATGAGTCGACCTCAATAATCTCTAGGATTTTTTATTGTTCCTCAGACCATTTAGGAACATTAAAACATCGATTTCACCAAATATTTATTATTTCGGTTGCAAGTGCAAATATCTAATTCATTATGAATATTGAAGTAAAGAATTGACACAACATTGGACGCTTCATGTTATCAAGTCGTCTTCATGTGTTATCTCCATAGATAGTAATTTGCTTAAGAATTGTGTCAGCCTTATAAAATAGTCGTGGTGCTCGTGGTCCTGTAATTGTATGTGATTCACAGAGCAGTCATTTTTAGCAGCTTTATACTTTGTTTCCCGGTTGCGGATATTGTTTCTGGACTTTTCCATTGTAATTCAATATGTAATTGTATCGAAATTATTTTTTTAATAAATGATTTCTACCGGATACATGATGTCTATCAATTAAATACGAAATATTCTTATCTTTCTGGTTTCAATCGAATCAATTTTTGTTCCACGTTTTTGGTAAGTCATTTATTTCACGGTAAAAATGTTTTCGATTTATTTTTTATTAAACATAATGACATAAAAATACAATGTTTCGTCTGGTTTCAAAGCGATATATTAGTCTATGTATATATAATCGATAAATTATTTTTTTGCGATTCATAGTTTTATTGAGAAAAATATTGATAAATCGAAATTGTGAGTAGATTTGGATTTGAGTGTGTAGATATTGGCGATTGTAGCTAATTTCGATATATAATACTTGCAAATTTATCACGACGTCCAATGTTAATATCAGTGTATAGATTATACAATATCGGTTGATATCAATGAACTTATCGGATATTTTAGCTTCCTATTTCTCCGAAAGCAATTATCATGAAATTGTTTTTCTAACAGAAAAATTGTTAATCGTTGATTTTTGAGAATCGGAAATTTAGTGAAGTAATAATAATCGTACATATTCTATTCAGTTGATATGGGTTTCATTTTATCAATTACGATTCTAATATTCTTCAATCCAACGGTGTTGGTCGAAATATTGTTTTGGTTTTGGTTACCATTAAATAAATTGATAAGGTTATATGAATTGTTGATGCAATCTCTTCCTGACAAGAATTTTATTTAGAAAAATCATGCATATTAAATCGGTCTGAGGGTTCATTTCCACCGGACCTCGCATATTTTATATGTCAAATAAATATTTATATATTTGTGTCTATTGTGAAGATTTTATTGTGAATTTTTTGTGGTGTTTAAGGAAAATATATTAATGACTCAAGTCGCGGGTGAATGAATAAAGTTGACTTGATAAATTATCAATACGGGTGCTGATATCATTGAAAGATTATGAAAGACTATTCTTTAACAATTTAATTGATTCAACACAAAATTTATCGATTGAGTTAATGGATATTTTCCAAAGATGTGCTTCTTAATGTCCTTGTCATTTCATTACCTGATGAATATCACGTGACATCGACAGAAACTAAGAATGTTTTACTGACGTTGTATTGGAATGAAATTTTTTGTACAGCGATTAAAGTTTTGAAAATCAATTTAATTTAGCATTTTCTTTTTTTAGTATTTATTCTACTTTTGAGAAATATTTTTTTCAAAAATCAATTTGTGAAGAAACGAAACAAATATATATTCCAATATAATATCCCTGTAAAATATTTTCAATTTCTATTGATATCAAGTTGTTTTCAAATATATACACGATGTTTCGAACATCGAAAGTCATGACGCATTAAGAAAAATGTTTAAGTTACAGTTAATCAATAAAAAAATATTAATTAACCATATCGACAAATTTGGTTGTCGAATCAATTAATGTTGCTTCATAATCATACAGAATATTATTGTAAAATCAATAAGTAAATTGGCTTAAGTTAAGAACAGGGGTCCTTTGACCTACTTTCGTTGTAATGAATTTTCGCGCATAATTTTATAACTTAATTTATACATAACTGGTATGTTTGATTTATTTGTATAATTTAATATCTCATTTGTTAAGATGTCCAAACCAAATTCTGATTCTAATCACAACACTTTTATATGATTATTTGAGTTTTTAAATTTAAATTTTTATAATTAAAAATCGAGTTAGTTAATTACAGACATGTTTAATAATGTCATTGTTTATTTTTATCAAATAATTGTAAAAATTGAGAATATCTCATAATTTAATTCTAATATTAAAAAGGGGTCCTCGCTAATTTTCAATACATTGCAATTCGAACTATTTTTTTCATTTTTTCGAATTATCAAAGTTTAGGATATTTTTAAGCTTTAGTCTATTTAATACTTGATTTCAAACAACTAAAATTCCTCTTAAGTCCTTAAATAAAAATTGAAAATGTTCTTACAGAATATAATTTAATAAACTATATATAATTTTGCAATACACTCATCAAATTAAAAATTTTATTTTAGGACCCTTTTTTAACTTTCACCAATAAATTTTCGATTTCAGTGGAAAGTTTTAATTTTTTTTAATCATTCTCATAAATGTACTGATCTGAAATATTTTGTTAAATTATATCTCACTGCTATGTTTATGTCTTTATAAGACATGTCTCGACGGTGTTAACACTTCAAAAATTTTGACATCCAAGCCAAATTATTTTTCAAATAATGTGTGATATGCTTTAGACAAAGACTTTTTTAGTAAATTTCTTTAGTGTTCCGACCGATATCGCATTCTTAACTTGCATCCAATATTCATCTAATAATACTTGGATCACTATCTAGTTCGTTCGATTTGGCATGTTTAATGCATCACAATATATATGTCGCTTTTTAATTAATCCTTTGACGTCAATTTTTTAAAACGCTTCGAGCCATTAATCTCGTTGGTAATGAGTTCGTATGTCTGGTATTCTTGTCAGTAGTTGTTATCAAATATTAAAAGTTAAATCTTTTGAACCATTACTTACTTGAATAGTATGCTATTGTTACTATTAATCAACATTTTAGAAAGTTACTGTGGATTATAAATCTTGTACAACTTTGAATTATTATGGTTTATTTTGACTTTAGAATATTTTTATAGAAAATTTATTATTTGTTTTCGACATATTATAGGATTTTATCAACAACTTTGTTTCGGAGTTGATTAAATTTTTAGTTGATTATTGATACAATGTCGAAATAATTTGAAGATGTGTTTAACTCTAATTAATTGACAATATTCGCGAATGCCAAATGTTAATCATCTGATAAAAATATATGATGTGCCATATGTTGAACAAAACTGTGATTTTGAATATATATTTTTTATTATTATTGTTGCTTCTAATTATTATTATTGCTGTTATTATTATTATGGTTATTATTATTGCTGTCATTATTATTATTATTATTATTGCTATTGTTATTACTATTGCTATTATTACTATTACTATTATTGCTGTTATTATTATTATTATTTTGTTTTTATTATTATTGTTACT
>JBBMOY010151121.1:0-12407 GCA_037951405.1 Platydemus manokwari | reverse complement strand
TTATTAATTATCTTTATTATATTAATTATCTTTATTATTTATTTATTTTAATCTTTCCGTGTTTTTAATCCTCTGCCGGATTTTCACAAAAAAAATAAAAAGTAAAAATAAAATATTATCAAATTTTCACACAAATAAATATTAAATATTAATACCGAATTGAAACACATAAAACACAATATTGTTAAGGTGTAAATGTGAACATGTAAGATACTGTCAAGAAGCATGTCAATTGTTATTATCAAAAACATATCGGTTGTCTTGATTCATTATCCAAAGTTTATAACAATTATTGTTGATCTCGATGTCTGAGGCGAATTGTTGTCATCATTTCTGTAGTTGAGCTTTTGCCAGTTTAATCCATACTCAAAGGTGTCATATGGCGCATGTTTAATAAGTAAAGTAATACATATAGGAATCCTAACTGGGTTACATAGTAGAGGAAATATTTTTACAATTTGAATTTGGTTAACTTTTTACAATATAATTTATATTTTTGGGATGTTTGTACAATTTTAGATTTAGTTTTATTTTTGGGATGTGTATACAGTTTTGGTTATTTTTCGAAACTAAATGGGGATCATGTGCTAGGTGGGGATCCCAACACAAGAACCAAGGAAAAACCCTAAAAAGAAAAACCTATCAGATTCGTTATAATGTTAATCCATATTTAGAACCTAAGAATCGACAGGCACATGACTACAAACGGCAGTAAGCTCAAATATCCACTAATGGCATGATATATAAGGAAAATCTCAAGTAAACCAATCCACAAACAAATTCAGTGAATTGAAAACGAAGATCCGCGACATCAAGCAAACACACCTGATGGGTCTATAAAAGAGGTTGAATTCCATGGATTCTTGCCAGTCTTTTTTGGTCGGTAATTTCAGTATTTAGCTTATGTTTGATATTAGCAATCAGCTGTTTTGATTACTCTTCATTCTGCTTTTTAACTTTCGGGTGCTGATCCCTTCTTGAATGGTTTTCTTTATGAATTGCGTAAAGACTTTTTATTGTTATTATTGAAATTTTGAATGTATTATTTTGGTTAATACAAATTTGTAGATTCAAATTGTTGTTTGATAATCCAACAACTGGAATTATTAGAGACATTTACAGAGTTACCAAACTTAGTATTTACTGATAAACTATGTACTATTATTATTTCAATATAATTTTAAAAAATACGCTTCGGTTTTATTGATTTGCAATAGTTATTAAAGTGTTCCATACAACATCATCCAGCAGTATACTTATCAATTATAATCGCTGTTTATCATCACTCTGTTTTTTATTTAATCGTAAAATTCTAGCATTCAAATAAAGTCATATATATCAAACAGTTAAGCATGTTTTCAACTCAGATAGTAAAGATAAATTTATTTGAGCTGAGAAAATTTACTGTTAACACCGCACCAAAAATCCCCAGTTTATTGAGTTGTGTCGAGGCGATCATAAATTATAAATTTATTAAGGTATTGTTACACCTAGATTGTGTTCGAACTCAGATACTAATTAAGCCGTTAACTGTTTTATCAAAAATCTATCGGAGGAATCCCAACAATCTCAAAAGTAACAATTTTACAGTTTAATCGATGATGAATTTAAAAGGCATAATCATTCAAATGAACAATATTTCTTTGATATCTTATGCTAATAAATACTATGGCTTGAAGCTATGCACTAATCAATGATAGACTTCTATTTATCCATTTCTATTTGAAGGCATCTGATTCACTACCGACCAATACGTCTATCGAGTCTGTGCGTATTGAAAATTTTCATTGTTAAGGCCTCTGTAGGTATCTTTCTTGTTTTTGTTAGATGCTCAATAATATGATCATTGAACTCTCGACGTGGAATCGATTTAGTTCAATTTCCTCGATTTCGCCTGACCTAAAAAATATTGCAGTAAGGAACTGTGACGAATCGGATGAAAGTCTCTTTCAGCAACAATTTTGAGAAAGATTTGCAAAATAGGACCTTGTTTGATAATGATAATTTCACATTTCAAATTACTACTTGGAATAATTTTCTGTGAAATTTTTAAAACAAAAGTTCTAACTTCATTCGAGATTTAGTTTCTAATAACTCATTTATCCATCTTTTCTTCGGAATAATTAATGCATTTATCAAATTATCATTATTTATGTTATTTCAACGCTCTTTTCGGTCTGTTTTCGCTCCATTATGACTACTATTTATTCAAAGACCATCTCATTTTCTTCCTACTATAACGAATCGTAAATATCCTGAATTTTATTACAAAATTCCATTGCAGATATGTTGGGTTTTTAATGATTCTAATTCAGTATTCCTCTATATTATCTTTTTCTAATAAATCATCGATATCATATATTTCGATCTCAACTTTGATTTAACTCGCTTTAGTCTATTGCTTGAATTTCATTGAGACATTATTGAACTTCAGTATTTAATTTCCTATGTGTCCTCTGATAATAGCATTCTAGAACCAGTTTGATTTTTCTTACTATATGGTACTTTGTTGGCTCTGTATGATCATCTCACTTACCTTCAACCATTATATATGTATGTTTGAGTGGATCTTACAATTTTGGCATTCTCAAAATAAACTGTATGAGTTTTTGAATAACCAAATGCATGTAATTTATAAAACTGTTAATTGCTTTTGACTCTGAGGTCATCTCTCAATAGTTATTGAAATGCAAATGATAATTCCATTTGATTAAATGTGGCAAAATCCTTGGTTATCTGGAACCATATTCAGCATCTTGGATTGATTCATCGAAGAACGACGGCTACGAAATCATTAATTCCTGGGTTTTTTGGGGCAAAATCGCAAATTTTTTCTGTCTCTCTTTCCTGCGTGTTCACCAGTAAAAACATTGGTTGTTTCCATCAAAATTTATTGTTTTAAAAATCACACGCGTTTATTTCAAATATTTAAACAAATCTAAGATTTATCTAACTTTAATAAAGAAATTTTATATATTATAGAAACTTTGTCATATTTGATTATATTTAAAGTTTCTGATTATTTGATATGTAAACCATTCTTATCATAATAATTATGTCTTGTGAAGCTGCCCGAGCTAGGTAAATTATTAAATAACTGAAATCTAACTAGAGTAAAATATCCACCTCATTTAAAAACTTAGCATTTTCTTAGACATTTCAATTGACCAAAGTCGGATGAAAATAGTCCCATACTTGGTATTATTGTTTTTATCCTTTAAAACTTATCATCACCCAATCTATAGTTCTAATTTATTATAAAATAGATTTGTATTAGTCATTACATAATTTTTTGACCTGATACTAGGATAAATTATATACTTATTTACTCGGCTTAACACACGCTGAATGGACATGGCCTTTGTGCTGGTACCAGTGAGATAGTAGTGAGATATAACGACAAGCTTAAATAACTTCAATAAAATATCTTCCAGGTTTCATAGATCATAAATGCTGTTGAAACTTGTTGATCTCACGCTCAATTAATGATCAAATCAATATTGAAAAACATAAATTAAACAAGACGATTAAGTTAATTATCTTGTAAAATTTTGAAGTTTTAGGAATACGTCAAAATAATCCCACCTAAAATCTCTCCAGAAACAGGTGTGTTAAAATTATTAAAATAGCACAAATAGTTTCGCAATCGAATAAATTCACGAGTTTAATAGAAATAATATCTGATGATTAATAAGATTTCAAAAATGATCTCTGATTAACTTGTGAACATTTCGATAATAGACAACTAAAATTAAACCGGAAATTAATGAAATAAATAATGAAAATGAGTTAAAGAAAATATTGGCAAATAATGGCTTTTAAAACTAGTATAAAAGGACAACCATATCAGTAAAACAATCGAACTATTTGAATGCTGAGAGCAGAATTACTGAACTGATATTGTTAAATAAGATGAGCACAGTTCCTATACTAAAACCTTTTATGAAACATTTCCTGAAATTGATTATGTAAAAAATGGTTCCAAATGGGCTTGGGTTGGAATTTGAATTAGATGATGAATAACTTCATATATATATACTGTTGTGTAGAAATTCAAGCTTTGTTATCAAGCCTTATTAAAAATGAGTGTAACATTCAGAATGAAACTATAAATTTCAAAAAATTCAATCAAATTACCGAAATATAATTTGCCATTGATAGAAATCAACGGTCATGTTTCCATAACAACCGATGGTACAACATAACATCTTAATAACACCAACAAAATAACAAATTAATAATACCAATTACAATAATATTATAAAATAAATAAATTTGGAAAAATTTGAAAGTCAAAATCAATTTTAAACTTTAACAAACATGTTTTTTATTTCATATAACTTCAAAAAAATTTAAAAACGAACTTTTTTCAAAAATCTAAGTCAAATAAATATTATTAAATTTAATATAGAAATCAATCTTTCGTATTCAAACGAAGATATGCAATAAAATATTTGAAATTTTAAATCAATTTAAAAAATCGATATGTAGGTTAGTGAATAAGAAATGAATAAGTTATTCAATCAGATGAAGCCAATTGATGAGCGAGATTAGATGAGCGATTATTAAATAATGATTTTGCATTCTTTATTTGTTGTTAACAATCTGAATTGATATCTGAACATGAATCATCGTTAGAACTGTCATTGGGTGTCGAATTGTTCTTAGCATTTCCAGTAAGTTGATTGGATGACTGATTATTACAATTTGAATGATCTATTTTCTTAAAATAATTTGGAGAGGATGTTATTATACTGTGAATATTTGCAACCATATTCTCTAGATGATTCATCTATATTTACATATAAGCTATCAAGTCTATTCAACAACAAGTACAAACCTTTTTGTTTAGAATATCTAGTGATTCTATTATTGTTGGAGTTGGTTTTCGAATTTTGTATTCATTGATCTTTCCCACTGTTTGGTCGATTCTTCATGGAACAAAATAGTCAGTTGGATATAAGAAAAAGTCGATTATATTTTAAGAATTAGTTTTACACAAAAATCTTTTCATCAATTAATTAAAACTGTGATTCGTTAAAATTACTTTGTTTGTTCTTTGATTTTGTCCTTTATTTAAATTATACTTAGATAGTTCAAACAAAAATTGATAAGTTATTGAATAAATTATCAACTAATATGGTGAACTAAACTGTGTTAACAAATTTAGTGTTTCTAAAAATATATTTGCCGCATTTCCTGGTAATCTGTATTACCACAAACAAAATAATTTGTGCGCACACAACCCTTTTTTAATGTATAACACACATCAATGGCATACTGGTGTATATTACATAGCACAATATGAATGGAATAACTGTTAGCTTTTATATACCACAATCTAGATCTGATAATTTGAAAAGTAAAAAGGAAATTTCCACACAAGATGAATTCTATCAATTGCGAATACGACAAGAAACATTTTATACAAAAATAAATTCCTAGAGAAACATTGACTAATAATATGATTATCGAAAACAAATAAAAATCACAATTTTGAAATAAATCACCTTTAAAAATATCTGTATACAAAAATCTCGATATTTTAGGCCACCATCACTAATATGTATGGCAAGATTGTCAAACTAATTTTACTGAAATTAAAAGAAAAAATTTAAAATTATCGAAATTTATAAAATAAAATGAACGAACAGATAGAAAAATGAAGAAGTAATATCAAAGTGGACACGAGATTAGAAATGTACAAGAAAAAATTTAGCAAATAATAACGGGTGGGTTTTGTGTCAGAAAATGTGGTATATTATTTAAAGGTCTTTGGAAGGACTGACTTATGTATATTCTCAGATAATTTTGACATGCTTAATAAATTTTAATAAAGATTGTCATCTCAGATTTACAATTGGGAAATTTTTGAAAATTAATTTTCAGGTTAAATTTTCTATGGTAATATTGTTAATTTTATAATACATTGAGAGAGGTCTTTCACAAGGCTGATAAGATTTAGCATACTTGCAATATTTATCTTGGTATATTCAGGAATAGTGAAGTTTGATACACGACTTCCGGTAATTGAAGCATTTATTACAGAATTGTTAACAAACGTACACAAAAATTGCTTAAATTTATACGAAGATTTTCACATATTTTAATAGTGTATTGGCATTAAAATACTTGTTAAACATTTTCTCAAATAATACTGCAATAAATTGATCATATAATTATGAAAAACTAAATAAGATATCATAATTATAATTAATCGATAATTAATGTCTCTAAAAATCAAGGCTAACTTTCTGTGAATGTCTTTCATTTTGAGCATCAAATGAAAGTGTCCTTGAGAATATTGCTCAATAACATCTTGAACATCATAAGGATTTCGAAGTTGCTGACAAATAATCGATACTGATAACAAAAATAATCCAACAAAATTATACTTGAAATTTTCTTCTAGCGACATGGAAACGAATATTTGAAAGGACTTTTATTTGCTTCCTCTGTGATGATGTCAATCTAGAAATACACCACGAATAAAATATAATTCAGATAATTAATTATTCATGATGTGTTAAAGACAATACAGATTTTTTTTGTGAGTAATTTTTACTAAAATTTTCAAAACATTTAATTTACTCTTTAATAGTAAGTAGTTTCAAAATATATTTATAAATTGTAATAAATTTGATATTTATCTATTGATATGATAATAATAAAAAATCAATATATTCTTACTCATAATTTTCATAATCACTGAAGTCGTCGGTGTTCACTTTGGATATAGCGTTAATATCTAAAACAGAAAAATTGTATCAAGTTTTCGATTAAAAGCTTTCTTCCTGGTTAGAAGTAAAATATAAAAGTTATCTCACTATGGTGATTGTTTTTCTGATCCATTTGTAATATCATATCTCGACGTCTTTTCAAATGATTCTGTCGAAATTCACCAACAGCCGAAGCGTAATAGGCCCAGGTAGCATTAGAACCAACTGTACAATTAATACGATTATATCGCCATAACGTCTAAAATGGAACAAACAAGCTATCAATTGATAAATTGAACAATTCATATTGATGTTTTAATTTTATTCTCATTGGGAAATACCAACCTGTATAAGAGTAGCGGCCACAGGAATTTGTCTGTTATAATGCTTTTGCCTTTGCTTTTGTTGTACTTTCAGAGCAAATCCGGATCCGAGAATTCCCTTAAATAAAAGAATACGTAAGATATTTTTGATCATCTATTTATTTACTTATATCACATAATAATTTAGACTACACTCATGATAATAAAATTTTAAAAAGATTTTTGAAAAAGGATTTTTTGAAAAAAATAAATGTAGTTAATTCTTTTTATGCGATTTTAAAATTGAAAATTTTTACGCAATATTATTGTATGTTCTTGTAAAGGTGATTATTTATTAAAATCTGCTTGCATGACACAAACATAACCGAAAATTGATAAAGAAATTTATTTATTAAAAAATATATTTCAGAAGTTATATTTATGTTAGGTAGATTTTTCAAATTTAATGTAAAGATATTGTTTAGATACTTTTGAACACAGTGCCATTTGATGATTTAGTATTTTATTGATTGCTTCTCATGATCCGGAAAAACATAAAATCGAATTTCGAAAGTTTGATTTTAAAGGCTCTTCGATCATCAATTTAAAATATAATAGATCTTATTAATTAATATAATAAATTCCGTAGGTGATTTAATAAAGAGATATTAATGTATACTTGTTTGAGAAGTTTTGGAAATTATTCGTGGATGTTCCATCGTAATTGTAGTCTTTTATTTCATAGATTTACAACAGTATCTGTTAATTAATGTATTTTCTATTCTTACTTGTACTTTTTAGTGTAATAATGCTAATGATAGTAATAATAATTATTATAATGATTACGATTATAATTAATTATTTTACCATACAATATTATACAATAAAGCTACACAATACCGCTGGAAGAGCAAAGAATGAAATTGTAACAAATGCTCCACAGGCACAAATTGTTTTGCCAAGCCATGTTTCTGGAGTTATATCTCCATAGCCCACCGTAGTCACTGTTATCTGATTTAATAAGAACATATCATGATGCCATTTCAACACTGATATAACTTACAATTCCCCAATAGAATGCATCAGCTAATGATTTAAATTGGGTACTAGGTTTGGAATAATTTTCGGCAACAAACATCAGATATGAAGAAATCAATAGACATAGGAATCCAATAAAAAGAGCAGTGATCAGTTCCTATAAGAAATATTGCCATTAATAAATCGAATTGAAAAAGATGTACAGTTAATAATAATTTAATACACATTAAATATTTAATAATTCCTATTATGAAGGAAATTTCAAAATTCAAATTACTTTATGATGATTATAAATCACAGAACTCAACAAGCCCCAGGTAGCACCTCTTCTGTCCACTCTTGCAATTCTCACAATTTGAATTAATCTGAGAATTCTGAAACACATTATTATTATTATTTCGTTTCATTTCAAAATTGTCCCAAACTTCATAGTTGATGCTGTAATCATTCCTTCACTCACACCGAGAGTCAAGCTAAGAATTGAGCCAATCAAAATTAACAAATCTGTAATGATATTAAGATTATCGACAACAAAGCATTTTTATTTTTAACAACTTTTTCTTCGGTAATATTTGGCTCTTATTATTAACATTCATTCAACGAATTATAATTATTTTTAGATAAAAATGACATTACCAAATATATTGGCCAATCGACTGACGTATTTCAGACGTCCTTTGAAATGTTGGAAGGAACTCTGAGATCCAGCAGACCAGACTCTGGCAATATATTCCAAAATGAAAACAATGACCAAAATTATTTCCTGCAAAATATATTTATTAATGAATAATAAATATATTTTATCGAAAATTTATAATTTTATTTTTTAATGCAAAAATATGTTCCGCAAAGCCTGGAATAAACAGCTATAAATCCAGTGATAAATCCAAGGATGGCTTTCAAAACTGGTAAGACAAGCATAAATTAAAATTTGTTTATTAAATCACGTACGAAGTTGTTTTTTTAATTAATTAATATGATCTGTTTTATCTGAAATATGTGCTAGAATATGTTTTAAACAAGTGAGATTTCAACATTCAATTTAATGTTTTTCCGGATGATCGAGAAGAGCCAATGAAATACTGTCAGGTTTTCTTCACCAACAACTGTGTTCAAAAGTATCTAAACAATATCTTCTTTATGTAATGTTTGAAAACTCTTTCAATCACAAATATAAATTCTGACATCCGTTTCTCATTAAATGAATTTATCTAGTTTAGGTCATATTTATTTCCTACAGGCATATTTTAATAACAAATCACTTTTCCAAGAACATACATTAATACTACGGCTTGAAAAAGAACATTAAACATTATTGTCACTACTACTTTCATTACTATTGTTAATATT
Organism: Platydemus manokwari; assembly: GCA_037951405.1. Classification (NCBI taxonomy): domain Eukaryota; kingdom Metazoa; phylum Platyhelminthes; order Tricladida; family Geoplanidae; genus Platydemus; species Platydemus manokwari. The sequence continues at coordinate 2,998 of JBBMOY010151121.1, read as the reverse complement.
ATAGTCATCAATGCCTAAGATCCTATAAATTTTTTTAGAATATTGTATTTGGCAAGGAGTTGTTGCACAACGATTCTTAGTTACTAGTCTGTATTACGTAAGAATATAAATCAAACGATGACAAACAAATTGAAAAAATCAATAACGAAATGAGTTGTTTATTTACTGATTGATGTGATTAAATAAATAAATCGTTTTTTTTAAAGAGGAATTTGATTTGAGAAACAATTTTCATAATGAAATTTAAAATTGCAAACCAAATAATAGAGACAAATTCGAGTCAACGGTGTGAAACGGACAGTTTCCAGAGCACTTATAGTTAGTATTGTGATAACAAGTGAAAATCTAAACAAATTAAATATAAATTAATTTTCTAATGAATTGGTTTGCAAAACATTGATATAAAAATAAAATCAATGATAATCAATTCTATATGATATTAGAAATATTATTTATTAAAACACTAAACGAGCTTACATAAATAAATGATAAATCAAACATTTCCATCCACTTGGTCTGTCTAAGTAATTAAATAATTTCAATTGGAATGTTTTTGATGTCGAAGGTTTGAGAAAATATCCACTAAAAATTAATGATTCGGGTATTGTCACTTTGGAGTTGAATGGATTAATTGTTCTATTTGATAATTGCTTCTGGAATGGTTCTGTCATTTATGGTTATTCCAATTTGTACTTATATAATCTCAATAAATTTTAAAATTCAAAAGATTGGAAAATGAAAATTATGCAATATTCCAATATTAAAACAAACGATAAAATACGATAAAATTCAATTATTTTTATTTTATAATTGAATAAATTAAAAATGTTTTATTTATCAATAATTGATATTTGTAAATAGTTTACTTTATAAATTAATTAGCTTTCAGGATTTGTTATGTATATTTTTTAAATCTAATATGGAATAATTTACAACATTATTGTTACCTTCATTTATTTTTTCCATATAACTATTTTGCAACTTTTCGGTGTAATGGCTTCATTTGATTTAATCTTATTAATTTCATTTTACACTTTCCATGACTTATATCAATTTGAGGAGCTCCTTTAAATTCCAGGTAATAATGAATCTTATGTTTTCGGTTTTTTTTGGCTCAGGTCACTTTATGACTAGTATGAAGACGGGCTAAATGGTTTTTGATAATGTTCAATAGTTTATATGTTATAGTTTCTTTTACACATATTATTGGTGGCATTGTACCTTTACGTTTATCTTGCTTTATTAATAATTTCAGTTAACAATAATTGCTTTTTATTACAAGGTGGTGAGATAATTCTAAAGATGATAAGTATATAATACAATGAAATGATTTCTTATAGCATTTGTCGGTAGCAACATCAAAACTAGATTTATTATTTAAAACTTTTATTATCAAATAAATGTAAAATAATAATTTTCCATTATAAAAATTAAACAGCAGATATTGCGATACCAATATACACTCAAACGATCAGATTCTCCCTACAATTTTTTAGAAAATGATGGTTAATATTCTCCACATTGAAATAAAACCGATATTCAAGGAATTCAAATTCAACTTGGTAGATAGAGATAATATATTACAAATATAGTAATATATAATTTTATGGATACCATATCTTACAATTAGATCTTCCAGTACTATACTAGGCATAAGATGGGATACCTTTATTCATCAAATAATACTTTTATTCACCAAAACGCAAATCAATACACACTAATTATCAGATTGTTGTCATTTTGAATTGTGTTACGATATAAATCGACGCCAAATACCAAAAACTATAATTGTAAATCGAAATTGATTGCAAAACAAATCGTCACTAAACACACTCAAAATCACTCTTAATAATCAATAAATAATCAACACAAGCCTGGTTCACTGCCGGAAAGTTAAACACCTACAAATAAGGCAACCATAAAGTTTGGTTGTAAGAAAATCTTTGAAATGTATTTTAATTATAAGTAGGACATTGTAAATCGACTAATTCATCTCCCAATGGCTTTGATACCGATATATCGAACGCTGTAAATCGAAATTTCAATGAAAACAACGTTTTGGATTGCTTTTATATTGGTTTATTGAAAATATTTTATATAATTATTTTCTGAATGGAATACTTTGCAAATAACTTATAAAATATTAACTGTGGATAAAATTAACATGAAAAAAAATATTTTTATTACACATTTATTCTAAATTTTCATCCATTTTTTTGAAATACTGATGATATTATATTCCATTGATATTTTTTATTACATATGTTTATTTGTATATTTATGGATACATACACTGAATTAAACTTAAGCAGATCAGACTCAAATCACTTTCAAGTAAAAATATACATTTAAGAATGTGTTGAAATTCAATTCTGATTAAATGAGGTCCATGTTTTCACATGAGTTCTAAAAAGAAATCTGTATCAATATATTTACTATTTTTTTAATAGACTTTGTATTATTTAAATATCATATAAAAACTCATAATTTTTAACGACATTTTAAATCAAATTAGTAAAATTATTCATTGACAATTTACTACAATTTATTACTACTAAAATAATAAATTGTTTTAAAATAATACATCATAAAGAGAACGTATTTATTAAATTTAAATTTAATTAAAAATCGGAATCACATTAAAATGTTCGGTATTCATATTGTACTTTAAAATCAATTGGAGTGTTCAATATGATTAGTGGTAATTTTATCTTCTTTTTTCCACGGATATTCTCGCAGTAATGATAACATTGATTGTTCTCATTTGGACTCAAAGGCATTAATTACAATTTATAGTCATCTACTTAAACTTACATTATTACAAAAAGTATTTAAAGATAAATTAAATAAGAAATATCAAGAAATCAAATATTATTTATTATGGCGTCAAAACATTATAATTGTAGTTTCTCGGACTCATAATTGAATAATTTACTTATTTAACTCATGAGATTTAACATAATAAATTCAATTTTTTATTCATTCTAGCCCTAGCAAC